>JAWNNO010001115.1:0-33365 GCA_035044985.1 Lordiphosa fenestrarum | reverse complement strand
CCATTCAGTAATAAATGCATTTGCAGGTTCCAGGACAAGTGGATGAGCAACAGGAGGAGTCGCCAATTTGACCTGCAAATTATCCGTCCAGGTCAGCAGCCCAATTAGCAGATACAGCCAAAGCACCAGGCCAGTGTATGTGTGTGTGTGTGTGACCTGCCAGCCAGCCAGAGCAAATTAGTGATTTTAAATGTGTTTGCAAAACACATTTAAATACACTTTTTTGCCCTGGAGATGATGCAGGATAGCTCGGAGGTGGCCTGGGAGTCGTTTTGAAGAACATCTGGACCCGGAAGTGCACCAGGATTGGCTGCACAGCCTGCACCAAAAAGTGAATTTGGTGGCCATGGCCAAAGCAGAAGAAGAAGCACATACAGGCCCGTGTATGTGTGTGTGTGTGTGACCGGCCAGTCAGCCAGAGTAAATTGTGTAATTTAAAAGTGTTTGAAAAACACAATTAAATACACTTTTTAGCTCTGGGAATGATGCAGGATAGCTTGGAGGTGGCCTGCGAGTCGTCTGGATGGACATCTGGACCCGGAAGTGCACCAGGATTGGCTGCACAGCCTGCACCAAAAAGAGATTTGGTGGCCATTGGCCTGAATAGAAGAGGAAGAGATTTTTTTTTGTGAATTTTGCAAATGTTTGCCAAATTCTTATTAGCTTTGTTTTTTTTTCAGGATCAATGCTGGGATAAATCATCAGGAGGGCGTGGCATCTGATTGGCAGACCAGTGCGAGCTGTGGATTGGCCTCCGAGGGATGTTTTGAGGATTGCCGCCAGTCATCAACAGCGTTGGAGGACCCTCTCTTGCCCACTTGTAGCTGCGTCTACTCCTTCGGACGGTTGTCCTGTGAGGCAGAGAGTGAGTATGGTTAGTCCTAGTAGCTCGGTGCCTAGTGTATAAGCCAGGCTTAGGTGGTTTTAGCTGTCCACTGAAAGGGTAGAGACTCGTCTGTTTAGGGACCATCTGGATACTCAAAAGTAGGATTGGTAGCAGCCCAGTACCAACATTTCCTAGCAGTCTTCTTTTGGCCAACTGTGTTTGGCAGGGAAGTTTCTGTAGGTTAGATAGAGAGGTGTTAGTAATGTTTTGGTTAGTATTGAGCGCAGTATTTTGTTCATCCTTCTTCGTCTGAGGGTCATCCTTCTGGGGGCGTATATTAATTTGAGCAGTATTTGCCCAAACGCCCAGTTGCTGAGCAGGCTGAGGCTCATTGAGAGTAGAAATGGTGGGCCATGGAAATGGATCCTCAAGAAGAGCGTCGTCCATTTCTTGGGCCATCTGCAGCTGTAGTTTATCCAGTCTCATTTCCAGCAGTTGATCCTCAGTCAGAGTCACTTCAGATGTTGGTAGTGGAGGCAGAATTAGACGCTGTATTTCGATAGGCTGATCCTTAATACGTTGTTGGATGGTTTCTCTGTCCATTTCGCCTCTTCTGAGTCTTCTCGCGTACAGGTTGATTAGCGTTTCGTTGAATCGTATGACTGGTTGACTTGGCAGCTGCCTTTGTTGTTGTTGAAGTTGTAGTTGTTGCTGCCTAGTTTGTGCATTTTTAGAATCCACTTCCAATTTTAAAAGAGTTGGTAAGGGATTTTGTTGCAGCGGCTGTTGTTGAGTTAGGTGTTGTTGTTGTTGTTGCTGTAGTGGAATGACGTTCTTCTCCAATTGTAGCTTATACCTTGGTCTCTCAAGTCTCTCAGGGATGTAAGGATCTGAGATAAGCTTGCGTGCTTCCTTATTAGGGTGATTATTTAGGGAATTTGCAAGCCTGCCACAAGCTTGTTGGTAGAATTCCTCTGCTGATTTTAGCTTGTATTTTTCCCTAATATAGAGATTGGTAGAATACCTTCCAGCTCCAACAACATTTCGGTTAATCCGGTTTTGTAGTGACTCCACTCTATAAAACTGTGTATTGGACACCAGAGCCCCCCAAATGGGGATAGCGTACTGCCAGATTGGCATGACAAGTTGCTTTATTGCAACCACTTTGCAGGATTTTATCAGTTTGCTCCTTTTTCCCACAAGCCAGTCCAGTTTTTTATGAGTTGCCACAACTCTTGAGCGCAAGTACGCTATGTGTCTCTGCAGAGTAAGTTTTCTGTCTAAGTGCAGACCCAAATAGCGATACAGATTAGCGGTTTTAAGTTTGTGGCCATCCATAATTGGGCTCATATCTAGCATAGCCGGGCTGAGTTGACGTCTGGTGTAAATGACATGGACCGTTTTATCTGAGTTGATACTGATACACCACTTTTTTGCCCATTCAGTGAAGTGTGTCAGGTATCGTTGATTTGAGTTAACTGCATCGTAGACAGAGCTGGCAGCACTCATGACTAAGGTGTCGTCAGCATAAGTTGAGAGAAGAAACTTGCAGCTATTTGGATCAGAGGCAAGATAAGCAGGTTGGTTAGCGTTGATGCTAGAGGGCAGTGGCATATCTGAGGCAAATATTGTGTATAGGATTGGCCCCAATACACTGCCTTGAGGCACTCCAGCGCAGATATTGCCCTCTCTTGACATTTCTCCATCACCGCATTTCACTATAAAGGTTCTCTCGTTCAGGTAGCTTTCCATAATTTTGTAGATGTTGTAGGGAAGTAGTTTGACCAGCTTATTTAGAAGTCCCTCATGCCAGACCCTATCAAATGCTTCTTTAATGTCAATAAAGACTGCAGAGCAATATTGTTTGTTTTCAAACGATTTTAGCATGAATTGAGTGACTCTTGCTAGCTGTTGATCAGTGCCGTGTTCTCTTCTGAACCCAAATTGGTTGTTTGGGATGGCATTAGCAAAATCGTCAAACTCAAAAAGTCTGGTCATAATGAGGGATTCAAAAAGCTTTGAGAAGCCGGATAACAGGCTGATGGGCCTGTACGATCCCGCATCAGAGGTGGTTTTTCCTGGTTTAAGAACCATTTTAACAACAGCACGCTTCCATTGCCTGGGAAAATGACCGTGTCGCAGCATTGAGTTGAAAATAAGGGCAAGATAGATAAGTGCTTTTTGTGGCAAAGATCTAATGATGTAGTTGCTGATGAGATCAAGGCCAGGCGCCTTATTTAACTCTAGACCGGCAATTTCTAGCGCTAGCTCAGAGACAGTGACAGGGCGAAATGGCAATGGAAGTTTTGTTTGCTGGCCAGTGTTGGTATTATTCTCCTTGTCCAATTGCCTCTGCATCTGAGTTGGTTTATGTTGCAGCATTTTCTGTTGTTTAATGTGTCCTAGCTCTGTTGCGATTCTTTCCCGAAATTCTGATGAGTTTGTAAAAATAGGTTTAAACCTTCCTTCTAGGTGAGCAGCAAAGGCCTCAGCCTTCTCCGAACTATCTTTGGTCCATTTCTCCAGGTAGATTTGATTTGTTACTGCTCCTTCAACTGTACTACTAGGGTTTGTAAAAAGCCATGTCTCTGTCACTTTTATAGTTAGATGATTCTCGTACTTTCTGGACATTTTTATACCCTTGCAAAGAGTACTATAATTTTGCCCAGAAGTTTGCAACGCATAGAAATATTGATTTTCGACCCCATAAACCATATATATTCTTGATCAGGGTGACGTGCTAAGTCGATTGAGCTTTGTCCTGTCTGTTTCTATGTGAACTAGTATCTCAGTTTTAAAGCTATCGAGCTGAAATTTTGCACAGAGTCTTCTTTTTGCTGCACACTACTAATGTGTCGGAACTGACCGTAGGAACAATCGGTCGGAAAACTAGTTTTAGTATAAAAAACTTGTTTCTTTTTCACGGAAACGTCTCCAAAGTTTGTATTCATAGGTTTTCTATGCTTTTTTATAATTCTACCAAGTTTCACTAAGCTTCACATGATTCTACAAATTTTGGTCCAAATCGGATGACTATATCATATAGCTCCCCTACGAACGATCGGTCGGCAAATGGGTCGTTGTGGGAAAAATATTATTTTTGAAAATATTTAAGCACTTGCAGGGTATAAAAACTCCGGTACAGACGAAGTTAGCTTAGATTTCTCGTTTTGTATTCAATGATTGGTATAGATCGGATGACTGATTGTCAACTTATGAGCAAAAGAAAGTTTGCTGCAGCATCAAAATTTATACTGATCGAACACCTTTTTTGGTACATAGTATAATACAGTCGGGCTTGACCGACTTTCTTACTGGTTTTCTCTTGTTGGTGTTGGCTTCCTCACAAACTAAAATTTTCTGCCCACCACTGATTTACACCAAAGCCGAAAAAGAAAGCCCCCAAAAACTACATAGCAAGTAATATCAACTATTAATAGAAGTGCTTGTTTCTTTCTTTATGTTAAAATTTACATTCTTTGCTACGAAAAGTGGTCCTGTGAAACACGCCGTGCATCTCTAGCCCTCTAAGTGGCTACTTGGAGTCCGAATTGCTTTCCCACCCTCTCATAGCTTGCCTGATTCTTTCTTGGATATCAGATCTCTTCCCAATTCCGGTCGCTTTAGTTCGGAAACGAGGATTTTGTTACAATTGCAAATGAAGTGAATTTCACAAAACAAGTGACTCCCTCCAGGCCTTACTCTCCTCATCACCCTCTGTTCAGTTGATAGTTCTACACCGTGCGCAATAATGAACTGGATGTAGAGGCCGCAGCATTCCACTGAGTGGCCATCGCAGCTCTAGACAGTCGACTGGACTTTTATTTTTGACAAGAAACTACCATCATGTGGCACATTCAATTTGTGGCCAAATCGCTGGGGATCTCTTAAATGATGGACTGGCGCACAACCCACAAATTATGTGGCGGCTGTTGCAGCCAATGCGCGAAACGTGACAGTAGTAAAACTTTGACATGACCCCGACACACTCACCTCGATCATCTGCTGCAGTACATCAAACACCAGCTGTGTGCTGCTGCGAAAGTCAAGACCCGACAGCTGTGTAAAATGGCGATAGTTGCGTATTGACATGTCAGCCACATCGAGCCCCTGCTTTAAGTCCTCCTCCTCCTCGCTGCCGGTGCCACCCCCTTCGGTTTGGGCCTCCATCTGTGCCCAACTGAAATGCAGATCATATTGGTTGGCCGCAAAGTTGCGTGTGCCAATCACATTGTCCCGGCCCAGCTGTCGCTCCAGATTGGGCTGATAGAAGACATTGCATGCATCTACCAGCAGCTGCACTTTGTGTAATTTCTTTAGGCTGCGTGGGAACCAGACAAAGGTGGGAAAACGATAACAGAAAAACTATTTGTTTGCAATTAAAAACTTATCTATTAAGTCAACAGCAGCAGCAGCAGCAACAACAAGCACAACCAAAACACACACAGGACAGCTAATAACCAGGAGACCCTTGGGAGCACCCAGAGGCCATTTTTGCCATTTTAACTTTGGTGTGATGTGTTTTTTTTATTGTGCTGCCCATCGCTGCCGGCAATTGAATTTTGTTGACCGCGTCACAGAGGAAAAGGGGTTGGCCACTCGTTAACTTTTAAAATTATTTCCATAATTCGTGCGTTCGGAGCATACAGAGGAGATATAAGGACTTTTTGCCGCTTTTAATTAAAAACGCAGACATTGTAAAAGCAACTAAAAACTTGTTGGCCGAAATAGTTGTTGCTGGACGCTCATGTTAACAAATTAGTTGTGCATTTCAAAAGTTGAGCCCGGCTTTTTTGGGATGGGAAACAAATAACACGGAAATCAGGACACGGACACGGGCACGGACACACACGAGCAGAAGATCCACGGACTCAACTTTTACCGCTCGCATTTAATTTGTACTTTTTTTGTCATTTACACATTAAAAACTTTTGCCACTGAGTTTTGAATTTTAATTTTCTTCTGGGAGACAGCAATGCTTACCTAATGCTGTCACAAGTGATGCGATGTAAACGTGTTGTATGATGGAACTGGGCACCCGGCTGACCCACAATGGGAAAAGTTTTGTACGTCATTAAAAGTTCCATGATGGCCTGCAGGCAGACCTGTTTGATCTGGAACTGTTCCTGCTGATCGACCATATGCTCATCGTACTGTTTATTGATCAGCAGCAGAAATGTCATAAAATACTCTTCGAATTGCTGGCGTGTGGTGAAACCAAAAATGGACAAGCTGCAAAGAGAATTTTTGAGAGATGGAAGAGGGATGAGAATTAGTATGGATATTGATAAAAACTATTGTGTGTGGTTCAGTATGAAAACAATTTTGGCGCTGACACTTTTTGCGCTCAGGCTATACTCTGAAAGCCTACAGTGAACAGGTCTAGTGCATGCATTTTGGTCCTAGACATTACTTTTTGTAAGCCAGGTAGCCTACCGTTTTATCCAGTCCTTGCTACCTTTCAAAACTTTATTTTTTAAACTTTATTATTATTTATAAAAGACTTGGTTTTTAACCATCAGCCATAACTTTTCTAAATTAACACATTTGTAGTATAATTTCTCAATCTTAAAACAGAGCATTAAGGCCCTATTCTCTTTCAGCAAAAATTTGGAAATTTAAGAATATAACCCTAAAAGGGTTTTTTGAAATTCGAAATACTTTAGGAGATATGGCCTTTTTTGTCCAGCAATGTTTTCGCCAAAATGCGATTTGCTTAGTTTGGCTACTTTTTGAATGCAACGGTTTGAAGCAAAAAGCGAATTTCGTTGAAAGTGTTCTTTTCAGATAAGCGTTTGCTGGTATTGCATATATTGATATAAGTAAGTATTTCACAAAAAAAAAATGTTTTATTGCCTAAAATTTTCTTTTAGTGTCTTTAAAATCACGTTTTTGAACTTCGAAGTCACTTTTCTCCAGTTCTATGGAACCGATTTTGATGAAACCAAGTGCAATCGACGAAAAATTGTCTAATTTCTAAAACTGCATACCCAAAATTTTCATTTCAATTTTTTTTTGATGAAATAAAACAACTTCAATCTTTAAACTCGTTTATCTCGAAACCACGTTTTTCGAGCTGGCGGCCACGATTCTGCCAGTTCTACTGAACCGATTTGGATGAAACAAAGTTTAATCGACGTAGAATTGTCACCATTCTGGCCCGTAGTAAAATAAAAATTTTGCGATTTTTTTTACTATTTTTTTTTACACTAAACTACAAAAAAATGGGTCCAAATTCGATTTGTCAATTTCAAGTGGCCGCCATTTTGTCAAAAAAAATCGCAAAATTTTTATTTTACTCCGGGCGAGAATTACATCTATGCTGATCATAACCCTATATTTTTTTTTCAGACGCTCCTGAGGGCCGGAATCGTGGCCGCCAGCACCATGCCTTTTTTTTTAAGGGCCAACTTTGACGGTGCCATCATCTATGGACAGCCCCTATATCGCGGCGTAAAAAATTTTTTTATTTTTTTTCATTCCTTACTAATTCAATAAAAAAAAACAAAATTCAAATATCTTTTTGCGTTTTCAAATGAGAATTTTTTCAAAAAAGGTCCAAAAACAGCAAGCTGAAGGAGAATAGGGCCTTAAGAAGTTTAATAATAAATAAATTAAATTGAAATGAAAACCGTATAACATACTAAAAAGAACAAAAAAGAACAAGAGAGAAAACATTTTGCTTACTTGCTAGTTAACTAAATTCATTTAAGATAACCAGGCGGTATTTTAGCGCATGTTGTAAGAATGAAGACAGTAATTCCCAGTTTTCTTCATTCAGCCAACGGTTAACCTCGATTTCTGATAAGGAGGGCTTTTTGAGGTACAAACATCGTAGGGCAAACGTAGGGCATGGGCAAATCCCAATCAGATGAGCAACATCCTCAGTTACCCGGAGGTTGCAAAGTGAGCAGTCCGTATTGCTGGAGTTTACGTGCGGCCTGCAGTTTAAATTGAGCATTTCACATCTAGCGCGTGGATATCGTCTGGATTCCGAATCGGTCATGAAAGTAATTCAGATTTCCAAGGTTGTGGTTCAGTTTTTATACCCGTTACTCGTAGAGTAATTATACCCGTTACTCATAGAGTAAAAAGGGCATAGTAAAGTCGTGCAAATGTATGTAACAGGCAGAAGGAAGCATCTTTGACATCATAAAGTAGATATATTCAGAGCTGCAAACCGGTTTTGAACCGAACCGGTTCGAACCCGGAATTCCGACTTGCAGATTACTGTGAACCGAACCTTAAACCGAACCTCTTAAGGTATTAAAACTGAACCTGAACCCGTTCCGAACCCAACATTTCGGATCGGTTTAATAAAAATGATAGATTTAAACTATTTCCCAGTGACTTCTTCTGTTAACCTGATGGAATTATCCACTTTAGTGTGCAAACACTTTTCGTATGTGGACTACGAAATTGCATTTTACTTTAAGGGCTGAATCCAGAACTTCGAAGTTTTTATTTCGTCACAATACTTTATATAAGTGGAAACACTTAATCATTGCTTTGATGGTCATGAGTTGTATGAAAGTGTTTCTATTTATATAAAGTATTGTGAAATCCCATCCCAACCCAAAATCGAGACAATTCCCTAACAGTTTATGTCGGTTTTAGGTCGATTACTATTTAAACGTGTATAAAGCTTGGCTGAACCAAGGTTCGAACCAAAACCTTGGCCCAAAAACCTTGAACCTCCAAATTCTGAACCTGAACCATTGGTAAATTTTGGTTCGAACCCGCGAGCCGGAGATCCAAAAATTTTTTTGGGCTTGCAGCCCTGTATATATTCTTCATCAGCATCAACAGCCGAGTCGATAAAGACCTAGATCTCAGAGACTAGAAGAGCTAGAGCAACCAAATTTTAGATGTAAGCTAGAACTGTCTGCAGGCAGATCAAGTTTGTTTCAAATTTTGGCCACGCCCCCGCATTAAAAAAAATGTTGAATAACTCCCACAATTTTTAGGATATCGAGCTCAGATTTTGCAGTGTAGTCTATGTGGCCTATATCTACAATCTCACAAATTTCACAAAAGGATCGGATAATAAATGGCCGAGTTAAAAAAATGTTGCATATTTATCCGAGCCGCATGAAGTTATTAAACACTAATTGAACTGAGTAACGAGTATTTCGAAGTCGGGCAGGGCCGACTTTAACTTACGCTCTCGTCTGTACAGCATTCTAGACTCACTTAAGGACGCCAGGATTAAAAAGTTTTCTCAATCAAATTATGCGAGGCTTCCAAAGACTCAGGACAATCAAAATTAATATTAATGTTACAAGCAAAAGCTGTGGCTTGCCATTTCTCGAACACCTGAGATTTGCTTGCTAACATCATGTCTGCTACAACTCTTGGCAGTCTTTCGCTGGGCATCTCAAAGACCTTGCGGATGTACTTGAAATGAGTTTGGAGGAAGTAAGAGTGAAGCGATGGCAGGCCGGAGTGGTATTAGGGAGTTTTATAAACATCCTCTGAAGTCGTTCGAGTTCTTCATACGTAACACATCACAGATCTGACTGCAGCTTCAAAAAAAGTAATAATATAGCTGTTAATAGCTTTCTTCGAGTCTAACAGTTTCTCTTGGAGGTGAGGCCTAAAATTCCAATTTCCCGATTCCGTGACGCCTAGGTATTTAAACCTGGTTACTGTCTCCAGCTCGGCTTCATTTAAATACCACTAGGCGTTCGACCGCGACCGTCTTTAACCACCAGCTTGGTCTTCTGGGCATTTATTTGTAGACTCCACAGCTGACAGTAGTCGTTCAGCTTATTAATCATACTTTGGAGCATCTCTGGAATGTCCGCCAGTAACGCCATATCATCAGCATACATCAAGGTTTTTACAATTTGACCATTTACAGTAACCCCTCCGGGAAGGTAGGATGATATGTCGTCTATGTAAAGAGAGAACAAGAGTGGAGTGAGGAGGCATCCTTGCTTCACGCCAGTGTTGTTTGGGAACCAGTCCGAGAGCTCACTTCCGTACCAAGCAGAAAATATGTTTTCATTATATAGGTTGTTCAATGTCTGTATAAATTTCTTCCGTATATCGCATCAGCATTTGGGGTACAACAACTTTTAGTCGCAACCCTCCACCAGTTTGTCACCTCTATCTCTACCTCTAAATAAGGAGTGTACGAATTTTGCGCAACAACAATTCGATTTTGCAACTTTAGAAACATGTCTAGTGCAATTCAGTCACGAAAGTTGTTGTTGGGCTTCGACTCGATTCTGGTTTCAGAGCAATTAGCCACAATGCTGCTGATGTGCCTTTTGTTGGCTGCCATCTGCACACACACACACACATGCATTTATCTCACTTTGCTGCTCATAATTTGTTTATATCACTCGCTTCATGGCTGCAAAATTTCACTCACTAGTCACTACTGCGTCCAAAATGCATGTCTGCTCTGCCTGGCTTCATTCTCATCGTCGTCCCAGCTTCATCTAATAGAGTTGTTGTTGTTGTTGTTGTTGTTACGCTCTGTCAGCCCTTTGGGGGAATCTGTCGTTATCATCGTTGACGGCGGGACTGGCGGTTGCTGCCACTGATGTGGTTTTGATGTTTGTGCTTTTGTCAGGAGAACCAAAAATGGATTGGCTGGAGCGGCTTTAAAAACACTCAACTTTTAGGCTGGCCAGTAGGGGCTCACGTTCATACATGCATTCGAACTCTTACACATGTATAGTGCCCAATTCCTCGATGATGCTGATGACAATTCAAACTGCTGACAGGGTAATGATGACGACTACGATTGAAACAACGGCAGCAACAGCAACAAATGCAGAGCCAAGCTGTCAGCCGACAAGGACGAGGCAAACAAGCAGAAACCCAGCCAAGGACAATGACGACTTACAAGAACACACACACACACACACACACACTCGCATAGCAAACAGCATGTAACTCTGCGTGCGTGTGTTTGTAATAGAACAACAGGATGTTGATGTTTCCAGTTGCGGTTTAGCCATCATCGTTCTCCTCATCGTCGTCGTCGTCGTCGTCAACGCTGTCAGAGCATTGTCAGCAACTTTGTTGTTGTTGTCAAACACAATGACAACCAACCGCAACAACAACAATGTAGGCTAGTTAATAGGAGAATGGACGTCTGACCAACTGTACAGGTGACAAAATCAAAAATCCAATGGCTTAACCTCAAGACCGGGTACAAGAGAGTATAATTCACATGAGGGCTGCAAAATACACAAACAGGCAGAAGGAATTGGCTTCGAAGATTTCAGGGGTTAGAGCCCCAAGTAGGCTGCACCCGATCTTGCATACTTGGCATTGTTGATGTGAGATTAATGTATTTACATCTGGGATGCAAACCGGTGCTGAGTCGAACCGAACCGAATAAGCTGAACCGGTTGCCTTTCAGAAATGCTGAATCGAACCAAAAACCACAAAGAAAAAGGGTTAGGTTAGGGTTATCTAAGATGTGAATCGCCTTAAGCCAATGCTGCCTATTAATTTGGGAATTCGAATCGTTTCCCTAAGATAAGGTTACTGGTGAAGGTAACCGTGTGTATAAGTTATTTAAAGAAAAAAACTTATTCATTAGATGTTCCGAGGCGGGATCGAACCCACGACACAGTAGGCAAACTCACTAACCACTGCACCTCACCCTTAATGTCATCAATCTAAATTCTTTTCTTGAAAGTTGATAATGGATTTGTCGTCCAATATTTTCACTTTTCTGTAGTAAAGGGTGATTTTTAGCAACTTTATTTTTGGCGGCAACACTGTTTTTGGCAGCTCAGCTGTTTTCGTGTCACATGCTACCGTCAAACATGTTCAGTTTGGTCTATAATTTAACCATGAATCGACTTGCAACCGAATTTATCGGTTAGGAAAGAGACAATTGTGTTCAGCGATGTGTCTGTGCCTTTATGAACCACTGAAGCGATCCTAAGCAGCGGTTCAGTTAGCCATGTAAGGAACCGAACTGGCGGTTCAGAAACTGTACTTATCGTGTACTTAATTTTGAGTGGTTTGCATTCCTGACTTACATATCCAATATTTAAAGATTAGTTTTAAATACTTAAGACTTCCTTTTGCTTTTGTTCTCGACTATAAAACGCATATCTTTAACACAACGATTAGCCATTGGCTTTATTTCACCTTACACACAGATTTGAATGAACATTTTCTCCATGCTTATGATTAGTTTCTTGATTTAATGCAAAAACAATTTCAGACCATGGAGTCTTACTGGAAGCAACTTAGTGATCCCCAAGAGTCGCAAACGGAAAATGTTTAATTTCAAATAAAAACTTAGTTCTTTAGTTTCAATACCGGGGTATTTCACCCCGGACAAAAAGCGATAAGCCTACGTGTAGCATTTACATGGATGGTCCGCCTCTACTTATCTTCTGTTCGTCTTCGTTGGAAAGTCACCTTAAATTGGTCATTTTCCTTCTTACTACAAGGATGCTGCCCGCATCTCAAAGAACAGAAAAGTTAAAAAAAAAACAATCGACAACATCAGAGATCCGGCTAGACGATTTTTGTTTGCTGAACACGAATCAGGTTTTGGAAAATGAAATCAAATCGACATTATGTTCATGTCTATAAGAAAAGAATCTTAGGCTAAGTTTTATGTATGAGGGCCGGTTCGAAAGCAGTTAAAATCGGTTCAAAAGTGGTTCAGAGTCATGTTTCAGAAGTTATATAAGTTACGAACTATGTTTTAAGTCTGAGAACCGGTTCGAGAGCAGTTGAAATCGGTTCAAAAGTGGTTCAGAGTCTTATCTCAGAAGTTATATAAGCTACGAACAATGTTTTAAGTCTGAGAACCGGTTCGAAAGCAGTTGAAATCGGTACAAAAGTTATTCAGAGTCATATCTCAGAAGTTATATAAGCTACGAACCTGAAAATTGCTATGTAGGACGATAATATGGAGTTGTATAATTTACTGGTTGAGAACCGGTTTCCAAGATTTAAGAATACCTTAAACAATGACCTTAATAATTGGTCAATATATTGTTAATGTTATGTAAGCAAAGATCGTGAAATTTGGTGTGTACTATAAAGTTGGATTTTCTTCCGGCGGAACCACTTCAAAAGTGATTCAGATCTACACCTTTCGATAGGAAAATTGGTATTTAGTAGTAGTAAATTTAGATTGGCCCTAAGTTTGACCACCAACTACAAAATGTTGGGCTTGTTACATCAGTCAATCGGCCATAAATAAAATTGAAGTTAAGAAATCGTCTCTGAAAATTGTATAATTATGGCATTGTTGAGCTGCCTGCTTTGCAGTAATTGATTTGATATTGCCCACAACGACAGTTCAACGCCTGCTTTCCACATTGCACTCAGGCTCATTGAATTAATGAACACAAAACCTGGTTTGACTGCGAACCTGTGGGCAGCCCTAATTGACAATGCCGCGAATCTTTTAATGATCGAAGCTGTGAAAGTAAATTTCCTGACTCACTCACCGCTTGACAAATTGACGCAGAACATCCACATCACTGAGACTGTCCACAGGAATCGTGGGCAGTTTACCAACCGACTGTTTCAGCTTTGGCTGTTGCTGCTCCTGTTGCTGCATAAGCTCGTGCGGAGTTACCGCATATGCATAGAACTGATGCATGCGGAGCAAGGAGATCCCAATGGAGGCCAGCAGCGACTACATAAGGTTGGAGGAGGGGGTAGCGTATTACCAAAGTCAGACTGATAAATGGACAGCCGCATGTCACTTACCAGCGGCACTTGGGTTTGAGCCAATGGCTGTCCGGCAAACTGTGGGCCTGACTCGTTACTTGAGGATGCCAAGGACTCGATATCAATTTGCGTTTCAATCAGTTTGGCCAAGAAAATGGCCTGCGGTGCCGTGTCCTTGGTGCCGTTCATGGGATGTCGCTTATAGAATATGGTGTCCTGTAGTGTGCAGCGAGCAGCTAGGACCAGTATGCCTAGAATCTCACAGCGCAGGTTTTCCGAGCCGGCATTTAGTTCCCGCCAAACCCGAGGCTGCTGGAGCAGAGCATCCATGCAGGAGAGCAGCACGCCCATGGCCAGCTCCGGACTAGTGCCCGGCTCTAGTAGCAGACGTTTAGTTGCCTTAGCCAGCCAGTTTAGATAGGCCAGCAGACTAGACACCTGCTCCTCGCGCAGCAATTGATCACTCACAAACTTTTCAATCACCTTGGCATCAATGTAAATGAAAGCCGCCTGCTCAATATTCCTAATGGAACTCATTAGGGTGCCCACAGCTTGGGCCACATGCAGCTGTTCTGCCTCAGGTGCAACCATGCTATCCATGGCTTGTACTCTGGCCATAAGTAGAGCATGCGACACCCGAGCCAAGGGCGGCAACTGCATGTAGTTGATGTGTGGTGCATGCTGGATGCACTTTTGCCGGAACGCTGCCAACATGGCAGCCAGAGAGCCCTGCAGGGCATGGTGCAGCAGGCGCGCCTCTTGTTCGGGTCCGAGACTACGCAGCAACCGCTGCAATTTGGGCTCCGATTGAACCTCCAACATGAGATGTATCAGCTGCCGTTGCTGCTGCGGTGCATCCGCGTTTTGGGTAGCAAATTTGATTAGCTGGCGGAGACAAAGAACGAAAGGACAACATTTCAGCTAAAGCTGCGCCATTATGGTAAAGTGCTTGGCCCACTTACCTGCGCAAAGAACCAGCTCTCATCAATTATGCGCGGCGTTGCAGCAGCGGCAATCTCATTGTCCTGCGGCCACTCCAAGTCCTTTAGCCTGCAATGAAAGGCAACGAATTATAAATAAGTACCGAAAGAAATGTAATAATAAAATCAGCAGAACGAACTTTTGGCACCGTCTCGTCGTTTTACATAGCCGTGGAACATGAAGAATTTAATTGGTACGATCTCTCCAACTGCTACACTGTGACACGAACAGGATTCATATTAAGACAAGCGTCTGCCCCAGGTGGTCAGGTCCTAGGTTTACTTAAAACTTGTTTTGTAAGCAAAGTACGCAAAATATTCGCATACGGATGGCGAAAAATCCGACCAGAAAAAATAATGCGAAATAATATGTGCTATGATTTTCCGATAGTGGAAAATTCAATCTAAAGGAAAGTGCACGAAATATTTTGATGTCATGAGCAGTGTTCCTCAAGAAGAAAGGCTCTCGAATTCTCTCTGACACTCACTTCGGCAAACATTCGGTTTGAATTGCAGAGTGTGTTCGGCTGGGGAACACAGGTCAAGAGAGAGTGCTACAACAGATCGATAGAGAGCGACAATAAAGAGAACGACATGCTCATATTCAGCATTCGCGAAAAGCGAGAATGATTGACACTTCAAAAGTGAAGCACAATTAATTAATTTACTCGTAAATTACAGATATGTTTTATACCCTTGCAGAGGGCATATTGAAATTGTCCAGATGTTGTAACGCATAGATGGAAGCATTTCCGACCACATGAAGTATATATATTCTTGATCAGCATGACGAGCTGAGTTGATTTAGCCTTCAACGTCTATCCGTCCGACCGTCTGTTTCTATGCTATCGCCTCCAAACCAAACTTTGCACAAAGTCTTCTGGTACAAATACGCTGCACATTTGTCGGAACCGGCCGGATCAGATGACTATAACATATAGTTGCCATAGGAACAATCGGTCGAAAAACTAGTTCTAGTGAGAAAATCTTTTTTTTGTTTTCAATGCAAACGTCTCCAAACTCCGTATTTACTAGTTTTCTATGCTTCTCCATGATTTCACCAAATTTGGTCGAAGTCGGACATCTATATAGAATAGCTGTCATACACAGAGGTAAAAACCGTGTTCAGAAAATAAGATTATTTCATCTCAAAACAAGAACAGAATGTGCTCTCAAATTTTTGAGAACAAATGTTCCGAATGTTCTTGAAATGAGCACAATTCAGCTCATCTCCGAAATGTATAAGTAGCCATTCAGACGTGCGGCTGCAAAAGTGGGCCATAGTCCAACGAGCTAACACGTCCGCCGTCGCGTCGTTGCGCGCGGGGGTCTTACTCCCAGCTCTACTCCCAGTAAGTCCGAAAAATTTTTCTTTCTTTAATTTAATTATCTAAGGCACAATGTACAAAAGGCGATTATGTCTCTGCGGACTTGGAGCTGGAATCGGACCTAGACCTAGACCTGGAATGGGACCAGAAATTGGACTTGGAACTTGACCTGGAATTGGATCTGGACCCCCTCTGGTCCTGGACTGGTTCTTGGACCCTGGACCTGAAATTTTTTTTGAGTTTAAAATGTTCTCAAAAACTGAACATTTCAACTCACATCAAGATTTTACGTTCTCAGAAAAAGGGCTCGAAGTGAGAAAATCCGGTCATGATTAGTTTTTGACACCGAGTTTTCTCACTTTGAGTCCAATGTTCTTGGTTTTTTCCCTCTGTGTAAGAAGAGTACGGTCAGAAAAATAGTCTTAGTAGGAAAAACTTATTTTGTTTTCAATGCAAACCTCTTTAAAATTGGCATATATTTATTTTATAAGCTTTCACACAATTCTACAAAGTTTTTTCAAAATCGGATGACTATAGGCTAATAGCTGCTATATGAAATGATCGGTCGAGAAACTAGATTTAGTGAGAAGAACTTTTTTGTTTTCAAAGAAAACGCCTCCAAACTTTGCATTTCCCAGTTTGCTATGCTTTTCCACATTCCACTGAGTTTGGTCGAAATCGGACATCTATATACATCTATATAGTATAGCTGTCATAGAAAAGTAAAGGTTAGAAAAGTAGTCTTAGTGAGAAAAACTTGCTTGTTTTCAGTGGAATATGTCCTTCTAATTAGTTTGAAAAACGTGCTGCAATAGTATACAAAATCCGTGCCGAAGTTAACTTTCCTCTGTTTTTGAAACATTTGACTGGTTTTTGCGACCTTTATGCTAAGTAAACTCAAAGGAAGCTGGTAGATCGTACAGCTGTTTCAAGAGGAACCACACTCTCACATCAGCGATCAATGCCTACCAACTGTTTGTAACTCAACCAACTCTTCATGTCTGCGGCGGCATAACTGTTTGGGAATTTCAAAAAAGCATACGCAAAAACATCGAGAGGCACAAAAAACATGACTTTACAAACAAAATGATCGTTTCGTGGTGAGAGTACCTCATCTAATCAAAGTAATCAACAGCAGAGTAAACAAAATAAAGCAAAATCATACCGATATTTCGAAAACTACTGTTTCCCAAAACAGCTCAAAATCATCATGAACAGTTGGTAAATCTGCACGTGGATATCGAGAGGATTGGAAATACACTTATCCATGGCTCATTTACAATAAAGACAATTTCTTGTAATTCTGCTTTTGAGAAATAACTGCTGTCATTAAACTGGATGAGGAGTTTATAAACACTGGATTCTTCAACCCGAAGAATGCGTTGGAGAAAATCCGAAAACCTAAAAGATCAGGCTCTAATCGAGAAGCCAGATATAGTATAGAATAAAAGACTTTTGCCTACTCGATGGACAGTTCGATTCACATCTTTGAACTCCATTTCACAACACTCAGCACCAGTGGACGTTACAAAACATGATCTCACGCCTGCACATCTGGACAAGTGGGAAAAGTGGGGAACGTGTGAAAGATAACTGGAAGAGAGCAGCTCCACACCAATTAGAAATAAGCAACAAAGATGCCCAAGAAGAGACATAACAGAAAGCACCAACTAATTACACAAGAATTAAATGTATTTCGTGTTTCGAACAAGAACAAGTATACTAATGTATATAAGTATATTGTTGACCCGTGTACCCAATGCATAAGCTAAACTATACTAGAAGCGACTTAAATGAATAACAATTAGTTCCTAACAGGTACGCGATAGTGTTGTTGTGTATTGCGGCAAACCTTTCAATAGATTCCCAAACTGTACTAATAAGTTGCACCTTTATGGTCCTTCGAGCCGGATCATGCCACTAAGTACTTGTATTGTCCAGTAGGAATCATCTCCGACTCTATAAACTATATATATATATTCTTGATCGGCATCAACAGCCGAGTCGATATAGTCTAATGACAGTTACTTACAGCAGTGTGGTTAATGGATCCGGTTTCTTCGTTGCCAGCAGCCATTCATAGATAGCTTTTCTGCCTGCTGCTGGCCCAACCTGAGCAGTTAGGCCACGTGCCAGCCGCTCCATGGGTAGCTGCAAAGACCGTTGTCCTTTATGTAACTCATGCAGGCGACTAAGCAACTGCAGAGTCTCCAATGTCCAATTAACATGGGCGCCAACGTCTCCTGGGGCGTTCTCTTCCTTCTGCTGACTTGAAAGACGCCACAACAAACGCAAAACGATGCGTATCGAGTGCTGTGGCACAAAATAAGGACATTGCCAATAAGAACACAATGGGAGAGCTTTGTTATGCTAAATTCGTTGCTAACTCACTCGATCCAAGCGCTGAGCGTTCCGCAGCAGTGCAGCCAGCAATAATGAGCCGCACTCGGGCTGCACTTGGCACAGCTCGCAAAGGAATTCCAAGTGGTCAGCAATTAGGAAAATCAGATGCTTGCCGGTGAACAAGCGGCGCACTTGTTGCGGACTCCAATCGCAAGACTGCAATTAGTAACCGATTGTTAGCAATGGAGTGGCCCATTAGGCAACAAGTGGCAATCAATTAAATTTATGAGATTAAAGTGAGGCTGGAAAAAAACAAATTAAACTAATGTGTGCGCCCCCATCTACTTACCCGGCTGGCTGTGCAAACTTCGCGTAGCACGGCACGCTGCAGACTCCACTTTAGCGGCAGCTCGGTTGTCTGTTCCAGCAGGGCCAGCGGCTCTGCCAGATGCATGGCCAATATAAGCTGCAGGCAGGCCAACAGCACGGACTCCAGCGAGTCCGCCCCGGCCGCACTCATCAGCAGCAAATTGTAGTATTTGCAGAGAAATTCAGATTCGGCCAAAACCAAACGGAAAACTGATTGAAGTGCATCCTTGTGCCGTGAGCGGCAGCAAACATTGTGCAGGGCGTCAACGAAGCGCCCGGCCAGCTGACAGTAGGATGGGCACGGTCGTAGGCCGTGTTGCAGAGCATCCAGACACCCCAGCAGCTTGCCGCTTAAAACTTTGGCAAAATAGTTAATTTCGCTTACGGCCGGGCGGCAGGAGGCGGCCGCCCTCGCGGCTGCAGCTGCCGAAGATGTTGATGGGGCCTCGTCCGGCCACTGGGTGGCAGCGCCCGCTGTTGATGCAGCCGTTGGATTATTTTTCAAATAAAGTTTTATGTGATTCACTAAATAAATTTCCTCGGTTTTAAGGATTACATTTGCCAGCATAACCATTGCCAGAGCTAAATCACCAAAGTTGCCAACGTCCTGCAAAAATAGAAGTGGGTTGGGGAGACGTAAGTTAGTTGGCTGACGGCTCCTTTAGTCGGTGGCCGCCAGTGCAGCAAAGTGTGAAACTTTGCATAAATTGTGTGACAAAGTTGCTGGCGACAACATCAACATATTTTCCGGCTGTAATTAGAGAGAGGACACACACCACCGCATCCCGGCCGACACATGAGCACCCGGGCAAATGCAATTTGTGGTGAAATTTTAAATAAGCATTTTTCTGAACGCCTCTTGGCTCGTCCTCCAGTTGATGTTGGCGCACTCAATTTTATTTAAGTTGCGGCGTATTTTCAATTTCAATTAAAATGTTGCTCTTGCCCTAAACTTTCCACCCACCCCGCCCGGGAAACGGGTGGGGCACTGAATTATGCAGGACTTAATTACTCATGCCACCTGGTTGGCAAACAGTGCGTTCCGCCTCTTGTGCGTGTGTGTGTGTGTGTGTGTGCGTGTTTTATTTTTACAAAATGTTCAAATAAACGATAATTAGTTAAAGTTTTTAAGCTGTGCGCATAAATTGCAAGTTAAATGAAGTCGAACGGCCAACGGCATCAACAACTCTCGAGCGTGTGATGCAGGCCAATGGCTAAGCGCCGGGACTGCCTGCCTACACACGAACACGGGCAGCTTCGGGCCCAGCGCCAGCAATTAAGTTCGGTTTTAACTGTAGCACCACGGCAGACTCCATCCATGGGTCAGGAGTGGGCCACGGGGTGGGGGCCCGCCGGCGGACAGCTCGACAGTTAATGCATTTGTAGCTTAAATGTGCATTAATAGTTGAAAATGTGCGGCGTTGAAGCGTAGGTATTAAAAATGTCACGTATACGACATGTGCCACATTAACTACAACGCCACATGGATCAGCGCCAGGTAGAGGAAAAAAATTACCCAAAGTGCATTCGTGTGTATGTTAATGCAAACAGGTGGACAGGCAGTGACAAATCGTTGATGAACCCTCCGGAAATAAAGCGACGGCTGACAGCAAAGCAATAGGAAAGATGGACAGGGAGAGAGAGTTTAACATGGTTCACGTTGAAGTTATGGCCAGCGGCACTGGAAATGGTCAGCAAATTGGCAATGCAAGTGAGTTGAACCATGTTGGATTTATGAAACTTTTTGTTTTGTTTTTGTCTTATGGAGAGAAAAGCTGTTAATCAGTGATTAGCCATCGTAATCATTAGTAAGTGGATTAGTTTTATTTAAATGATTATAACATAAAGTCAGAACCTTTTCCAGCGGATTATATAAATCAGTGGTGGGCAAGCCCTGGCTCCCATTGCTGGCGCAGCACAAAAATTGCAATTGCCTTGCCTCAAGGCGAGTTAAGACCACAAATCGACTGAGTTTTGGCGCACCCACACTACGAGATCGAGACGACTGCAAGAACAAATATTAGCCTCGCTTATAGGGTTAGTATTTTCTGTTCTTGTTGTTCATTATAATCTCCATAACAAAGTCTGATTAGCCATTAATAGGCTTAAAAAACGACAAAGCAGCTGACGCTGATGAGCTGTATAGTTCAAAACTGGCGGCAAGGAGTTCGTAACTATTGACGCAGCAGTTTGCGCCAACTACCACGGTATAAGTCTCCTACCTAATGCATATAAGGTCCTGGCATGCATCCTATGTGAACGTCCAATGCCGCAAATGTGAGAGCTGTGGCTTCAGACCTGGTAAAACCACCACAGACCAGATACTCACATTGCAACAAATACTGGAGAAAACATGCATGTAGCTATGTGGCTGTCTGATGCACACGAAATCAATCGTCGCCAACAACAATTTTTAAGTGAAAGCTACCCACAAAGTATTTGTTGTTGCATTCAATTTTGCCAGAAGCTTAGGAGGTACAGAGTGGAGATAATGCATTCAAAGTTGTTGTTTTAATTCTGGAATGCGTGAGCCTCTAAGCGCGTGGCAATGCTGTAAAGGTTGCAGGCACCTGGTCTAAATCAGAGAGCCACTCGAGTATTATAAGTTTGTGCAAAAGTATGTAACAGCCAGAAGGAAGCATCTGCGACCCCATTAAGTACATATATTCTTGATCAGCATCAACAGCCAAGTCGATATAGCCATGTCCGCCTGTCTGTCTGTCCGTATGAAAGCACAGAACTCAGAACTCAGTAAGAGTTAGAGGTTTGCGTGTTTGGGACAATCACTTCTTCTACTAGCAGGCAGATCAAGTTTATTTTCAATTTTGGCCACGCCCCCTCCCGCCCCTGAAATTTGGAAAAGAGTCATATCTCCCACAGTTTTAAAGACAGATGGTTCGTTTGTTCTAAACATATTTAGTAATCAGGATAACTTGTTAATCCGCCAAGGGAATGGGGAAGATCGGATGAACGGTTGTCGAGCTATGATCAAATGACTCTTCGCTGCTGCAGTGCAGTAGCAGCGCTGCTTTCAGCTGCTACTGCAGCATCAAAATTTATGCTCAGCGTATAATTTAGTTGGTACAGAATATGTTATATTCGTGTGTGACCGACTTTCTTTCTTGTTTTCTAACAGTTTGTCCCTCTCTCTTTCTCTCTATTGTGACATTACACGAACAATTTTTGTGCGTTTACCGTTACTTTTTCAGAAACAAAGAGAGCAAGAATTAAATGACTTATGTAGTAGTAGTATGTGTGCTGTGAATGTGCGTCTTCATGCGATGTAGTGTATAAACGAGAGCGTAAGTTAAAGTCGGCGCTGTCCAACTTCGATGTACCCCCTTACACAGGGGAATAAGAGTTTAATAATCTCTCCTTATGTTAATTAACAGAGCATTTACATTAATTTGAATATTTCAACATTATGTAAGCAAACAGCGCAAGCGGCTCAGATAAGTATGCAGCGTTTTTTTATAACCTGTATTACTCTGCCATTTCACAGATTATAGATATTGGTATGGCATGTATTTTCAAAAGTTATTGGAGTTATTCACAATGGCTATATCGAATCGGCTATTGATGCTGATCAAGAATATATATAGTTTATGGTGTCGGAGATGCTTCCTTCTGCCTGTTACACACACTTGCACGAAATGTAAAATAAAATTTGCCCCAAACAGTTCGAACACTAAGGAAAATTGTTTGCGGAGGGGAAATATTTGCGCAAATATTTCCTCATGTGTGAACAACAAGTTTTTAGGTACTAACATTTACAACTCAAGGCTAACTTTGTTTGCACAATGTGTACAAATTTTGTTTGCTTGTGGGATCCTTAGCCTTAGACTTTAGTACGACAATGAGAGTGTGTTTGATTTGGCTGCATATTTTGGGTGTCTGACACACAGCAAACGCTGGTAAAGCGTGTGCTCTAGTCGTCAAAACGGTATCTGGATTGCATATACCTTTAAACAGGAGTCCACATCAAGGCAAGGCAATAGATAAAAGTGATATGAACTTACGATCTATGCAAATTATTACAAATGTTGTATAATTCATTGGATGCTTAACGAGTCCAAAACCCACTGATGATAGGCCCGGCAGGTGCTTCACACAGTCCAATGCACAACTTGATTAAAGTTTTAAATTTGTAAAATTTGTGTAAACTATTTCTAAACGAAATTTTGTAAATTGTAAAGGTTTCACAATTAAACTCTAAAATTGATTGCAAGTATTTAATCAAAATGCATTACATGACAATTGAATCATACGTTTGACTGCGCAAACCCAAAGTTGGCCAACCCAAAAATACTTCTCTCTCTTAGCAACGCACCAAGTTCCCTTTTAAGCCTCATCAGCTTTGGTTGCCATATCAATTTACATACGTATTTAGTTGCAAAATATTTAAGTTTTAACAAGAAGACAAAGCGCATCTAGCATAACACAAACAATCTGTGGATCCAATGGGAGACACAAAAAGAACATGTCAAGCATGTGCTATACGACTAAACGGAAATTGAATGCCAATTTAAATTGTTGCTTGGAGTTAAGTGGAAGTGTGAGAGTCGTAAAGTGCGGCATTATTTCAATTATGCCATTAAGTGGATGCCAGGCATGCCCGACAACACCTGCACACACGTTTCCAATTGGCTGCTTGCCAAACTTCGACCACATATCGATTGCCAGATAATTTTGTCTCTGGATTTTAAGTTTTGCGCCTTCATTCATAAATATTTCAAATCGCTCGACACTCATGTGTGTGTGTGTGCGTTTATGAAGGCATTAAGCATGTTTAATGCAGGACAAGCCCGTCGCTCTGGAAAGTGTCACAGTTGTAATTTATGCATTGGCTAAGTGCTTTGCCCGGTTTTATCTCTCAATTAATTTCAGGATCACTCACCTGCTCGACAAACAGCTGCAGCAACTGCAGAAATTCCTTACTGTCGGCCAGCACATGGTTGCCATTGTTACGAAAGCAGCTCTCCAGCAAGCGCAGATCTGCCACCGAGTGCAAGCGCCATTGATGCGAGCAAAGTGTACGACAGACCAGGCCATAAACTGCGTCCGCATCAAGGGCACTGCGATAGGAAACGGTTTCCAGCTGCTGGGCGCTGCGTTCGTACAGCAACAGCAAAGCCAACACCTGTTGACTGGCTCGAGCCTCAATGAATTTCTCCAACATGCCCAGCACAACTTCCTTTTGCGTGTCCAATTCCCGTTGCTGGGCCAGCAAGGCTGCTCGTGTGTCCGGCGTGGGGGTGACAGTCAGGTCCGAGGAGTTCTCTTCGGCGACGACGACATGGTTGTGCATGAAGAACAGTTCATAGCTGAGAGTCTTGAGGGCCAGCAAGGCCACCTCACGAACAGAGCCATTGCTGGCCAATAAATTGTTGGTGATGCTGATGATCTTTGGTATGGTTATCAGCTGGCGATCGCTTTTGTGTGTGAGCTGCATAAGGAATTTCAGCATGGGCGGCACAATGATGTGGGCGTTCCTACGAATTACAGAAAGTCAACAAATCGCCCATGCAGCCGTTTACCTCCGTGTACTCACCTGTCTATGCCGCTTTCAATTAGCTCCAAATTATTGAGAATTTGCTCAAATATTACATTTTTCGAATCCAATATGCTGTAGGTAACATTCAAGTCCAACAACTGCGAGAGCAGCTTTAATATGGGCGCCTGAATCAGCGCTTGGGATTTCATAAAGAGCTGTGGGTGTGGGCATATGGAGGTGATGCAAAAATTACAAGTGCTTGGCAAATGTTTATCATAAATAAAATATATAAATGCCGGAGCACACTCCGTCCGAAGCACAGTGGAGCGAAACTGAGTTGCTTTCTTAACTGAACCAGTTAGCATGGTCTGTTTAATTGGTTGATTAACGCAAAATAAGCACAATCTCTGTCAAAATCAGATTATCAAAGGGTTTTCTCACTTGTAGTATAAAGCTATCGCTCCAGCTACTTTTTTTAGAGTATCCAAACACTTGATTTGAGTTAAAGTTTGTTTGAAGGGTTAAAAATCTGAATGAGCTTGGTTTAGTTTATAAAAGGATCTCGCATCCCGGGAGATCTCATTTGCACACATTTCTAGTCGCAGGTCTAAATGGCAACTTACACCTTTTGTTGCTGTGGCAGTGTTGAGTTGATTTGAAAAGATAGTATTTAAATCAGAGCTGTAAAGTAATTATTATTTCCTGTATTCCATCACTTTTTAATTCAATTATTTCGATTTCAATTTCTAAGTAATCGCAATTGTAGCTGGAAATTACGATTATTCAATGATTATTTCAGACTGTAATTACTTTTACAATTACTCGAGTAATTTTACCTGTAAATGGGCATTATTGAGTAATTCTGCATGAAAACTTGAATTATTCATATAATTGCGGATACAACATATGATATTTATTTGCCCACAATGTTAGAAAAACACCAAAAATATAATTGTATGTTGATCATGGTAATAAAATCAAACTAAAAAGGACAATTATTTCATTTATATGCAGTTTACTGCAGGGTACTCATTCCATCCACAGTAAAGTTCAGCTGACACCCAGAAATATATGAACAATTTAACATATCAAGATCAAATACTCAATAATCCCTTCCCTTTTCATGTCCAATTATTCAAGTAATTGTAAAAGTAATTGCACTTTGTAACAGTCAATCAAAAAAAAACACTTACAGTAAGCTTTTTTGGAGAAAATAAATGGAAAAACTATTTTGAAATAAGAGGAAATCCACTCCATAGGTCGGTAAATGTTCCAGGGACTGACTTTGGAAGCTCTATAGACAAATAAATGTGGAATCAGAGTTTCACTTTCCCATTACCTCTCGATTCCACTGTGCAACGGTGGTTACGTGTCTGTGCATTTTCAATCGCACAAATTGGCTGCTACTAAAATTAATTAGTTATAGCTACTCACCGTCAGACAGTAGATGACCAGCGGCTCGAATAGCTTTATAAGCCGGACACAATCACCCACGGGTGGAGTATCTGGTGACAGGCCCTGCACAAACAGCATGCCCAGTGACTGCAGCGGCGAGGGGGGGCACGAGGACGCCTCGGTTAGTTGGTGAGTTGGCGCCGCTTTTGGATTTATTGTTGCGCACCCCGTGGAGGAGACGCTGCCCTTGGCCACAAAGTAGGGGCGTATGAACGCGTGGTGCTGCCCTTGCACTTGGCTGGCATAATTTTGGGCAAATAAATATTTCAACAGTTGCCGCAGACATGCAACGCACTCGCCGGGCGCATAATTTATGAGCTTGGTCAAATAGTGGAGTATTTCTTCAATTAATTTCAGCTGCTGCGGCGTGGAGGGCGGCGCCATTGCCTCCAGGCAGAAACTCAAAGCATTGAGGCAGCTTTTTAGCAGGAAAATTAATAAGCTGCCTGCCTCTTGATTTATGGTTATCTGCAGGCAGAGAGACGAGATGAGTTGAGTTGCCTAATGCGGGGCGCGCATTAAGTCGGTCGATCTGCTGCGACTGGCAAAAGTCAAGTGCGCGGGGGGTGACGCTTTTACAACTCATTGCAATTTGCCAACGCACTGTGAAGAAAATGTTGCATATAAAACGACGCCTGGCGCTGTACGTGCTGCAGCCAAAGTCGGAGCTGGAGCTGCCAAATCTCAGAGCACGTGCCGCAGAACTTTTGCCATTCGCAGCAAGACTTAATGGCGCTGGCTTGACTTGGGTCCGTGGCTTGACTTACCTTGTAGCTGTCATTAGCACCTCTTAAAATGTTGTAAAGTTTCATGTAAACGTAATCGCCTCCAAAGTAACCTAAAGCCTGCAGCGCTGCCGTCTCCCGGGCGCTGCTGCTGCTGCTGCTGCTGAGGGTGAAGAGTTCGCTCTTGTGCATCTTGCCGCCGCCGGGCTGCTGCTGCGGGCTTTGATTGGTAGCCAGGTGATAGTATATGTTCAGTAACCTGACGCTGTGACGCAGCAGAAAGTCCAACTGTGTGGGATTAAGCTCGCCGGAGCTGAGCAGGGCACCTGAGGCATATTAATGGCAAATTAAGCGCTGCGGCTAGGGCTAATTGTGTTAAAATGCAAACGAGCACTTAAAATTATACAAATGCTACGTAATTGCAGCTCACAAAATTAAAAACGCATTTAATGGATTTGCAATTGAATGCGATTGCCATGGCAATGTGCATAAATACCGAAGGCAAACAAATAATGCGAAATTAAAACAAAAATTGCATAGGTAACCGGCGGAAGCGCTTCAAAGTATGCTATGATTTATGCGCATGCATTAAGCTGTGTGTGTGCGTGTGCGTGTGTTCCCTGCAAACATTTTGTCGTGTTACTTATCTCCCTCGTCAATGCGAGAGTTTGGCGATTGCTTGAGGGGAGAGTTCGGAAATAGTTTGGCGATTTACACTAACAAAATACATTAGGTATCTCATTTTTATCATAAAAGGGATAAATTGGCGATATTGGCGCATTTTTTATATGCGATATATCCCTCAAAAATCGCCTTGGGGGCAAAAATGCGATACTTTATGGTTGGTCTCGCTTTTTCATCATCCCATCTGAGAATTGGCGATACATCGCTTAACACTCCCTAAGAAGATCCGAATGCGATTCTTCTTGAAGTGAATTCAACGACTTTTTACAATATTACCAAAGGAAAATACTTTGGCAACGCTTTCAAATGATGAAAAAACCGGCCCAATAAAAAAATTGACACATGTACTTAATGTTCTTCCTTCTGGAAAATGTGTGTTTGATCTGTGGCCTTTAAGAAAGCCATTATTAAAATAAGCAAACGGTGAGACAATAATAATATTCAAAATATTTCAGGGTTGCAATATGCTAACACTCCTATTAAATAATATTAAAAAGAGATGTCCCTCTGATATAAAGACAATTACATTTTTTTCGGACATTCCATTGCCAGTAAAGTTGACCATAGTGCACAGGCTCCGATTCAGCACAAACTACAGTAGGCCTCGTTTTTTGGTTCAGCTTCCCCTGGGAAAACCTTTCCGTTTCAATAGTCAACGGAGTGAAGGCATAATAGATTGTGTATTTATTAAAAGCGAACCTTCTTTTCGTCAAAAATTTGTGTTGAAATTCCTCGCGCTTTGCGTTAAGTAAGTCGAAATGTCCTCCATCAAAGCCAAAAGAGCAAAGACAAGACGACAAGCAGCCAGAATTGTCTTAAACTGTTATGGAAATACAGGGCCCAGTTTTCAAGGGCGATCCAGCAGTGGTGGCGAGTGGTCAGCATTCAGATTTTAGTTTTGGTTGCGTATATGACACTAATTATGGCTTTTGTTTTCAGAAATTGCTCATAATATGTTTGCCAAGACGACGGATGCAGACATTAACAAAGTCTGTCCACAACATTTTTTGCATGCTAAAGACCGTATGAATAAGAAACAACTCAAAATCAATAACAAAACTTAAATTTATTACAAATAAATACACTCTCAAATTACACATAAATATTTGAAGAATTTCACACACTTAGCCTTAAAAAATAAACTATTTCCCCTACTGTTAAATAACAGAATTCGAACACACACATTTTATTTGTATGGCTTATGTTGGGGGAAGAATCGCATTATTGTTTCTAAGAAGAATCGCATTCTTATCTCTAGGAAGAAACGCGTTCTTAACTCTAGGAAGAATCGCGCTCTTATCTCCAGGAAGAATCACATTCTTAACTCAAGAAAGAAACGCATTCTTATCTCTAAGAAGAATCGCATTCTTATCCCTCAGAAGAGACGTTTTCTTATCCCCAGGCTGAATCGCTTTCCTATAGCTCAAAAGAGACTTTTTCCTATCTCCCAAAAGTGTCGCTTTCTCATCGCCCGGAAGTTATCGCATAGTGTCACATTTCTTCCCGTGGGGAGATGAGAATGCGATAATAATGCGATATCGCTAGAGTAAAGCGATACCTACCAGGCGTATCGCATTCTTATCTTCCGCGATAAAAAATGTTTGCTGGGTTTGTGTGCTTGTAGCCACGCAACATTTCAATTTATGTGTCAACAATGCCAATATAAATTTTTATTTGTCCGCCCAAAAGAAAATGCTAGCGAAAAAAACTGATTATTTGCGAATAAATTAAATCGCAAGCGCATAAATATTTATAAAAATTAAGTGTTAAGGGAGCCATTTAAATGGCCCTCCCGGGAGACCGGGGGGGGGGGGGGAGCCATTTCAGCCTAGAAGAGAGTTGCCCAATGATCGGAGGTTGCATTACATTTGCTAATTAATTGAAAATTGCACATAACGAGGAGACGCCATGTTTCCGTTGCCAATTTATAATTATTTATTGCACGATATTTGCTCGACATGTCGCGACGCCCAGCACAAAGTTCGTTTACCCCAGGTAACGAATTAAAATAACACAACAAAATTACTAGTCATCCCATACATGCCACATTGCTATTTAAAGGCACGTAATGTCAGGGTATTCAACCGAAGCCACCAATTGATTCAGTCTCGAAGCATCTTTTACAACAAAAAGAGTTTTTCTTTAAGGGCTATTACACAACCGGTCACCTTTACCAGCTGGTGGCGCCAACTGTGAAGTAACTAGCTATAAAAATGCTTCTCAAACATTGCTGAACGGTTTTCGCTTTAAGCTGTGGGTCCCTTTCTCTTCTCTTAGGAACACAGAAACTAGGAGATTGAGAGCAGGTCGACGTGGCCCTTTTGGCTGTGTAAAGCCAAATATTAATTTATCGTTGATAATTTTGTTATTTGCAAATATATGAAATATTTTCCACAAAACGTATCATTTTTGTGCAACTACTCTCTGTGGCGAGGAAGCCTTAACTTGTACATATAGGCAAGCGCAGTTGCCTACACAGAGAAAAAAAGGAAATGTAAAAATATCTATTGGATGGTTTCCCGTATCCATTTGACAAGGATATGTCTTAAATATCCTTTTAATCATCTAACGGAGCTATGATCCAGAGGATATCATCCTTTGGATGATTTTTCAGCTCCGTTGGATTAAATGATTAGAAGTATATTTAAGACATATCTTTCCCAAATTAATCTTTTTTGGATCTTTTTTTAAAGATTTTTGTAAAAGATATGCTTGTTATAAAATATTCGCTTTCTTAAAAGTCTCTAAGCAGGGTAAAGCGGATCATGCTACATCATGCTGATGTAGAATATATATACTTTATGCAGTCGGAAATGCTTCCTTCTACACTCAAAAAAAAAAAAACAGCCAAAATCGACCTTAAATTTAGAAATTCGCCTTTAAAAAGGGGTCAAATATAAGGCGATTCGCCATATATTTTAGAAAAACTATTTCAAAAAATAAGACAAAGACTTTCTGAAATTAAGAACATATTTACTATAAGCTAGAAAATATTTTCTTAATTATAGAATTTTCTAGATTTTAAAAAAACCTTTCTAGATTTTAGAAAAACCTTTCTTGATTTTAGAAAAAAACGAGAGCGTAAGTTAAAGTCGGCCCTGCCCGACTTCGGAATACCCGTTACTCAGCTCAGCTCGGATAAGTATGCAACATTTTTTTAACTCGGCCATATATTATCAGATCCTATTGAAAATTTGTGAGATTGTAGATATTGGCCACATAGACTACACTACAAAATCTGAGCTCGATATCTTAAAAATTGTGGGAGTTATTCAATATTTTTTATTGCGGGGGCGGGAGGGGGCGTGGCCAAAATTTGAAACAAACTTGATCTGCCTACAGACAATACTAGCTTATGTATAAAATTTGGTTGCTCTAGCTCTTCTAGTCTCTGAGATCTAGGTGTTCATACAGACGGACGGACGGACGGACGGACAGACGGACATGGCTATATCGACTCGGCTGTTGATGCTGACGAAGAATATATATACTTTATGATATCGGAGATGCTTCCTTCTGCCTGTTACATACATTTGCACGACTTTAGTATACCCTTTTTACTCTACGAGTGACGGGTATAAACATTTTCAACTATTATAGACAGGAAAGGGAGAAAGGGGGGGGGGGTGTTGGAGACAGAACAGGAAGAAGACTACTACACTAAGAAGCGTTTAACCCCTTATATATTATTTTTATAGGATTTTTTCTTTCTGTTGGTTCACTAAAGTTTCTTTCTGAAAATCACATTGTAATATGTAATCAATATTTTAATTTCTTACTTTACCTTGCCTGGGACTTGAACTCGGGACCTCGGGGAAACTTCAACACGAAAGGCATTTTATCTCCCTCGACTACCAAGCACTCGCGTGGGTCACAGTAAAGAACGCAGTCAAATGCTATGCCGAAAGCACGGAATTCGAACTTGGGAATTGCATGCGGTGTCTTTTTCTATTTTTCTAAATTTTAGGGCGGTTTTCTAGATTATTTTTCTATATTTTAGGGCGATTTTCTCAGCATGCCGAATGTTAGTTGCCCCTTTTATATTCCAAATGCATGGAATTCGTACTTGAGAATTACAAGGGGTGTCTTTTTAATATTTTCATACTTTTAGGGCGATTTTCTACACTTTTTTTTCTACATTTTAGGGCGAATTTCTAAGTGGCTTGTCTAAATTTAAGAAATGTGCTTTCTAAATTGAGGGCGATTCGCCCTATTTTAAGACACAGTGCAATGTATTTTTTTTAAGTTCAAGGGCGAATTCGCTCTTAATTTTAGAAAGTATTGAGGAAAAAATCTAGAAAAATGACCCTAAATTTAAGAAAAAATAAACCGAATTTCTAGATTCTAAAAAATCTTTTTTAGGGTTGTTTTTTCTTAGTTTAAGAAAAAATTGTCTAAAAACAAGAAAGGAAAACTATTTTAGGGCGAATTTCTAAAAATGAGAAATTAAATTTTTTGAGTGTATGCGTTACAAACATCGGGACAATTTCAATATACCCTCTGCAAGGGTATACTTATTTTAAAGTTTTAAATGCACCGGTGTCACATCGTCACAGCTGTTTTATGCTGAGATGAACATGACAACACTTCTTTACATGGGACTTGTCATCAATTTATTTGAGGTTTCACCAATTTATAAATTTCATTTCCTTTCAAAAGGTTTTTTTTTTCGTTACGATCGCAAAATGGTTCGTGGTTATTGGAATTCTTGCCAGCTGTCCAGTATAACTGCAATCACTTTCATACTTGTTATTTTGATTTGTGGAATATTTCCTATCACTGGGAAGAAACTCTTTATTATCCCTCAAATACTACATTTACAAAAGGGAAATCAAATGCCAAAAAAAAGTTTAATTTGAATAATCATTAAAAATATGGTTTTTGCAAAAGCCCAGGTCAACCAATTAATGAAACGTCGACAGATTGGGCACGTAGTCCTCAGTGCTGTCCCAACTGATATTGTTCATTTAAGTTTCAAAGTCCATTGGTGCATAATATATAAGAGGGATGAAAATTCCTATATAATGTGATGCGGTGAATTTGAGGTGAATTTTGTTGCCTACATTTTGGGGCTGTCATACATTTGAGTTGCTCTCTTGTGTGGACAGGAAATGAAACGATTTTGTGTTGTTGTCGGCAACTGTCACAGCTTATCACAATCCGTAAGCGAAAAACGTCGGAAAATATTTGCTGATTTTATATGCATTTGATATACAGATAAGCCCGGCAGGACGGACACACATAATTTGACTGCCCCTCTGGCATTACAAAATTCGAGGTGCGAAAACGCTTACGGCTTAAATATTGAATTGAATGATACAAAATGCAAATTGCCAGTGGCGCAAGAAGCTTCATCTGCTGTGTTCATACCAAAATTATTTAACATTAAATGGTTTATTAATAATTTAATTACTTTTTGATTATGGTGGATAACATGAGCGCAGGCCAAATACGCTCTTCTAAGCCCTTTTGGGTGCGTTCGGGGGGGGGTGAGTACTGAAATTTGAGTCGGATCTGGGTATGGCATGCTCTATAATTTTGGAAAATTGAATTGAAATGTTTATTGGCGTTGTGCACATTTTTTTTTAGTTTCAGTTTTGTTAATGATGCTGTTGAAAATGATTTAATTAAAAAATACTTTCTGCACAAGTATGTAAAATAATATGTTTGCGCCCATTTAACATTGTCGCGAGGGGGTTTATTTTTGTTGGGTTTGTTGTTGATTGCAAATTGAAATAAATGCAAATTGAAATAATGCAGTACACTGCAAAGCAAATGGAGTTTATGCATTGTGTGACATGGCAGAGAATATGGCGATTTGTATCGAATCATTTTTGGCCACAGTTTCATTTTGAACTGAAAACCCATTTGAGGTTTCACACACAGTCTTAATGAAATGAGTTGATATTTTGTGTATTATGTGTTAAGCGCGAGTCACAGGCAAAACAGCAGCCCACCTCCGGCCCAACCAATAGAGAGGTGCAGCCACATCATTAAGTTTAATAATAGTTTACGAGATGCTTATTCGACAGAGTTTATTGAAATAAGTGCAAAAGACTCGAAACAATTGACGAAAGGCATAGATAGTAGTACAACGTTTCAGAGATAAGGGAATCAAATTGCGGGACCATTGCGCTTATTCCACCCGTCGTGATATCACTATGAATTCTTCTATACCATTTTCAGAAAATTACAAGCATTTCAAGCATTACAAGCATTAGGATATAACATATAATTACTTTTACAATTACTTGAATAATTGTACCAGTAAAGGGATTTTTTTTTGTAATTGTGCTTGAAATGCTGAATTAGTCAGTAATTATTAACTTATTATCTGAATAAATGTGATTATTGTAATGAAATGTAATTACATTATAGGTCGGATTAAAAAGTCTACTAGTACGATGTAAAAAGAATCTTAGGATTTCAGTTAAAGTCACTAAGAGCAAAACCATTAACCTAGAAAATCTTGGTCGCATAGTGATTGTA
>JAWNNO010001114.1:0-10958 GCA_035044985.1 Lordiphosa fenestrarum | reverse complement strand
TTGCTTGGCTGACCCAATGACCAGTCGCGTTTGATTGATGTTTGTGGGTTCTTAGCTGCGGCCTCGTGTTAAGCACTTCTGATTGCCCTTAATGGACGCAGGTGCGCCCGCCGGCCAGGTCAAGTCCTGCCACTGGCTAATTGGAAATAGTTATTGATATTGATTTCCAGTCAGGCACAAACTGATTGATGGCCCTCCTGTAATTTGGTGGCCAGCGAAACAAACATGTGAAGTTAATTGAACTTTTGAGACAATTGACTTCAGTTCAGAATGCAGAAGGAGAAACGACAGGACTTACAGGACCAAGGCTGAGTGACTACACGGGTCAGGAAAAGAATGGCAGAGTTCTGGATTGTTTTTTCATATAAATCATATAGTTTATTGCTTAAAATTTTATGTATTATTTAAATTAATTACGAAACATTCTTGAATAAAGTAAATATTATTGGACTTAAAACTAAAATTGTTGTTGTTGTTATATGGATTTATTTATTTTAGCCCAGCGCTGCAAGTACAATGAATTGACTTTTTGTTGTGATTGTTGTTGTTGTTGCTGTTGTTGTTGTTGTTGTTGTTGTTGTTGTTGTTGTTGTTGTTGTTGTTGTTGTTGTTGTTGTTGTTGTTGTTGTTGTTGTTGTTGTTGTTGTTGTTGTTGTTGTTGTTGTTGTTGTTGTTGTTGTTGTTGTTGTTGTTGTTGTTGTTGTTGTTGTTGTTGTTGTTGTTGTTGTTGTTGTTGTTGTTGTTGTTGTTGTTGTTGTTGTTGTTGTTGTTGTTGTTGTTGTTGTTGTTGTTGTTGTTGTTGTTGTTGTTGTTGTTGTTGTTGTTGTTGTTGTTGTTGTTGTTGTTGTTGTTGTTGTTGTTGTTGTTGTAGTTGTTGTAGTAGTTGTTGTTGTTGTAATTGTTGTTGTAATTGTTGTAGTTGTTGTTGTAGTTGTTGTTGTTGTTGTTGTAATAGTTGTTGTTGTAATTGTTGTAGTTGTTGTTGTTGTTGTTGTAATAGTTGTTGTTGTAATTGTTGTTGTTGTTGTTGTAGTTGTTGTTGTAGTTGTTGTTGTTGTAGTTGTTGTTGTTGTTGTTGTTGTTGTTGTTGTTGTTGTTGTTGTTGTTGTTGTTGTTGTTGTTGTTGTTGTTGTAGTTGTTGTTGTAGTTGTTGTAGTTGTTGTAGTAGTTGTTGTTGTTGTGATGGTTGTTGTTGTGATGGTTGTTGTAGTTGCTGTTGTTGTTGTTGTTGTTGCTGTTGTTGTTGTGATTGTTGTTGTTGTGATTGTTGTTGTTGTTGTAGTTGTAGTTGTTGTTGTTGTTGTTGTAGTTGTTGTTGTTGTTGTTGTTGTTGTTGTTGTTGTTGTTGTTGTAGTTGTTGTTGTAGTTGTTGTTGTAGTTGTTGTTGTTGTTGTGATGGTTGTTGTAGTTGCTGTTGTTGTGGTTGCTGTTGTTGTTGTTGCTGTTGCTGTACCAGTTGCTGTTGCTGCTGTACCAGTTGCTTCTGTACTAGTTGCTTCTGTACTAGTTGCTGTTGTACCAGTTGCTGTTGTTTCAGTTGCTACTGTACCAATTGCTGTTGCTCCTTTACTAGCTGCTGCTGTACCAGTTGCTGCTGTACCAATTGCAGTTGCTGATGTACCAGTTGCTGTTGTTTCAGTTGCTGCTGTACCAGTTGCTGTTGCTCCTGTACCAGCTGCTGTTGTACCAGTAACTGTTGCAGCTATACCAGTTGCTGTGGTACCAGTTGTTGTTGCTGCTGTACCAGTTGCTCCTGTACTAGTTGCTGTTGTAACAGTTGCTGTTGTAACAGTTGCTGTTGTAACAGTTGCTGCTGTACCAGTTGCTGTTGCTGCTGTACCAGTTGCTGCTGTACCAATTGCTGTTGCTGCTGTACCAGTTGCTGTTGTACCAGTTGCTTTTGTTACAGTTGCTGCTTTACCAGCTGCTGTTGTACCAGTTACTGTTTCTGCTGTACCAGTTGCTGTGGTACCAGTTGCTGTTGCCGCTGTACCAGTTGCTCCCGTGCTAGTTGCTGTTGAACCAGTTACTGTTGCTCCTGTACCAGTTGCTGTTGCTGCTGTACCAGTTCCTCCTGTACTAGTTGCTGCTGTACCAGTTGCTGGTGCTCCTGTACCAGTTACTGTTGCTGATGTACCAGTTGCTGTGGTACCAGTTGCTGTTGCTGCTGTACTAGTTGCTGTTGTACCAGTTGCTGTTGTTTCAGCTGCTGCTGTACCTGTACCAGCTGCTGTTGCACCAGTTGCTGTTGTACCATTTGCTGTTGCTGTTGTACCAGTTGCTGCTGTACCAGTTGCTCCTGCACTAGTTGCATTTGTACCAGTTGCTGTTGTACCAGGTGGTGTTGAAGCAGTTGTTGTTGTTGTACCAGTTATTGTTGTGATTAGAACTAAGCTTCAATTGATACCTTAACACAATAAGCCTCGAACCTTAAGTTTTTAAACATTAACTATTACAAAAATTTCAAAATTTATTTCAAACATGCGAGCAGGAGGTCGCTCCTGCTCCTTTATTTTGCTCATTAGGATAATAAACCCAACTGGTGGTTGCTGAATTGTTCAGTTATATTTGGAGACCCTTTAAATAAAACTGCCTTCTAAATGTTCCAACCAAACTTTATTTAAAAACAATCAATTGGCATCGATTTCGGGGGAGCTCTCAAAATGTTGCCTACTTATGGAGTTGCTGAAAGCTTTTTGAAAGAGCTTCTGAAAGCTACTTAAAACACTGAGGAAAGTATAGGCAGATGTTGCTGCATTGGATAGCCAAAGATTCAAAGCCTTTAGGTTTGTGTCATGGATAAGTTTCGATAGAACAGCATGTTACTATTGATTGTAGCCATTCCGGGGGAAGTTAATATTATTTCACCATAAAGTAGTTACATAAAGTAGAATCTCGATTTCCGTTTATTAGACATATTTCATTCAGAAATCGGCATTAAATAACTTTAAAATAAGTGGTGGGAAACTATCGATGACTGTTCTGTCGATAAGCTATCGATAATCGCATTAGGGCACTCTTGGCACCCAACAATGTATTAGTTTAATAAAACCGGTGTGAAAAGTATTATGGATAAGGTGGATAAGATCAAATAAAGATGTTTAAATAGGTTGTATAACAAATTTCTTGCTTAACATCTTTAGAATCTTTGACAGATCAGTGACCAAGGCAGAAAAAGAAGAAATCAAAGCTAACTTTATCTGTGTCGATGGACGGACGGTCGGACAGATCCTGCTGTTCAAGAACTTATATACTCTAAGTGGTCGGAGACGATTCTTTCTATGCTTTCCAAACTTATATTACACTTTTCAAGTGTATCAAAAGATCCCTTAGATAAATACCATAAGAATCTATACTAAAGGCAGACAAATAGGGAGCACAATGCAAGGCTAGTGTCTGTCTGAACATCGCAAGTGAATTCGGTAATACGGGACTGATTAAAACGAAGAAAGAGACTGTGATGGTAAATTTAAGACACGGAACAATAATGTCTGAACGTAAGACCAGCGAGTTCCCTTTGTGTTGATATCAAAACTAGTTCTATTCCCTTCTATTCTGTGACTTAAAGATATACGGAAGAACCAGCAATAAAGTAAAACCAACAATGCTTTCAATACTTCAATCATAATCTATAACTTTCAACATTTTTTCGAAAAACTCCTAAAACATCTTTGTTTCACACACTTCCGATTGTTATCGCTTAGTATGACCGCACTTTTTATCGATAACATTTGTTTAAGCATTTGGCAACGCAGTTAGTATAATTTTTGGCAAACTATCGATAGCTTTTCAACACATGGCAACGCTTTCTATGCCAGCATGGCAGCTCTTTCCATCTATCGATAACACGAAAAGGCAGAGGAAAGAAAACATTAAAGTCGTCATGGATATTCTAAAAGGTATACATAATCTCATTTACCACAAAATCCATTCACACCAACTGAATCCCTCTCGCCCCCGCCAGAGCAACGCCATTTAAACAAACAACTGTTCGTCTTGGACAGAGATCTGCGGGCAGCTAACAAGAATCTCAACTTGCTGCGCCGCACCATGAAGTCGGAGCCAAATGTTAAGGCACGCAAAATCTATTTGGACAAATATGCGGTCATGATGCGGGAACAGCATCGGCTGCAACTGATGAAGGCCGAGTGCAGGAAACGGTTGAATGCGGTGTGCAAGCGTAGCAATCAGGTGAGTCATGTGGAGGAGTATTTTGGAAGCTCGGACGTACAGCAACTGGCTATACTTCTTTCTATGAACAAGGAGGAGCAGCATAACTTGGAGTCCAGTCAGAAAAAGAGGCAGCGTATCGTGGAGTCCAGCCAGAATAAGGAGCAGCATATCTGGAGTCCAGTCAGATCAGTTACAAGTCAAAGCTGATGCAGCTGCTGGAGCAGGAGCCACAGAAAAAAGTCGAGGCGGCGATTGAGCTGGACGTTGAGGATCTGGTGGGGGTAAGATATGAGTTGTACGATTAGTTGTTGTTGATTGTTAACTCAAGAAGGTGCGAGGGTGGTTTTTAAAGTAGTTGATTGCATTTTTTTCCCTTGATTTTGGAACAAAAACGGTTCTGTTCCACCTTGATACTATTTTGTGGCTTATGTTTTGGCATAAGCCTCCACCTCCACATTGAATTTGTTAGAAATTGGATATGTTTCATCTTCTGTAATCAGTAAAGAGCACAATATGCCAGTGGCGCACTTAGGAGAGGGGCTAAGGGGTCTATTGCCATAGCAGAGCCCAAAAATCTGAAGAAACCAATCAAAAATTTCAACCAAATCTGGAAAATATTTAAATTTAGACTCACTTATGCCCAGATTATGATTTCAAGTCAATCCCACCAAGTGCGCAACTAAGCTAAACCGTCAAATTACATCAGAAGATTGAGATCCTTCCAGTTAAGAAACTTAACACCCTTCTTGTACAACAACTTCTTATCAGTTGGCAAAATCCGTTGGCTGTCGTGAAAGGCCAGTTCCATAGGATCTAAGCAAAGCTTATCCCGAAATTGAGAGTTTTCTAGGCTGGGGAAGACCCCAAGTAAACCTTTACCCAGAACCAAGGCTAACAGATAAGGGAGCCTCTAAGATTCTGCTGAAGTTTCCGAGGTTCGAACGGGTCGTGAAGTACACAACTATCAACCATTCGACCCCTTTCATAAGTCCCCGATCTGTTTAATATATACTCGAAATTAGAAAGCTTTAGAAAAGTCTTGACACATGTCACTAAGCCAGTGGTGGTTAGGAGATTTTACCTTAAACTCCTCTTTACCTGTAGCCTTACTTTCAAGTTCCACTTTGGACCCATCCAATCAAGGCCACCAAAAGTATCTAGGTCTCTAGTACAATATCCACTGTTATTCTCTCGATTTCTTTAAGTTGCTCGCTGATTAAAAAGACTTTCTTAAGCTTTTTGCTCAGCGGGCGAGAGATTATCGTATAGTCATTGTTCCATAGAAGTTATTCGATATATTGGCCAATCAAATGCGACTATGTTAGTTCAATATATCGTAACACACCTTTGAATCATGGAACCAAGGTCCACAGAGAACAACGAGGCAGCGCAGCGCTCTACCTTTGCATTTGCTACCTTTGCTCATTTAGGCAAGTGTTCACTCTACAAAGATTTTTGACTAATTTCTTCTATTTCTTCTTTCTACCGAGGAACATTTCCTCAAACCGAACAAAAATTGAGGGCGAATGGGTTTTAGGTTAAAAGAAAAGTCGAAACGCTAACATTAGGTGAGGCAGTAGGCGGTAATTTCATCTTTCTGATTTCTATTATTTTTCCCAGTTGCTTTTCAAATTTCAATTGCATCGTGTTTGAAGGTAAATAATTGAAATATAGTGAGATTTATACAGATCATTTACAGTTCGATATACTAGTAACGATGCCAAGAAAAACTGTTGCCTACATAGGTAAGCTTTCTAAGAATGCAATGCGAAACCGAAATGCTGCAGCACTTCAAACTGAAGAGGAGCGAGCAAAGAAAAGGGAAATAGCACGCATCAGAATGATGGAATATCGTCAGCGGCAGTCAAAAGAGAGCAGAGAAGCTTACAATGAGCAACAACGATTAAGATCAAGAGAAGTTCGTAGTCGGCAAAGAGCGATTACTGAGCAACAACGTCGGCAACAGCAAACTCTTGCGGTAAACATTGAAAGTACAGATTTGGGTCAGCTTTTTTAGCTTACAAATTTCAGGTGAAAACGTAAATGGAATCTCTTAAAGTTCGGTGGCAATGACGAACTTTTCGAGATATATTCTGGGGTGCCCACTCTTTGCTTATTTCAATACTCATTCTAGTCTCCTACTGACCTTTTCAATTTCTTTATATTTACAGACCTCCAACCCAAAAGAGCAATTCCTCAATGTAAGTTCTCCACCTAATGAAACTATTTGAAAATGTGCTAAAGTTGAAAATCTTTTTTTTCAGGAACTGGATCTGCAACAGTACAAAAAGTGTCAGCGTTGTGAGGAGCTAAATAAAGCCTCACCCCAAGCTGGCAACAAGAAAACCATCTGCAGTACATGTTCTCGCTACAAAGTACAACCAAATGCCGTAAGATCTGGAACTTAAATCCAAAAACCATTTAAATAATCAACAAAACTTTGTCCCTACAGACATGTGATAAGAGTACGAATACTGAGAAGGAGGATCATGATCACAACATGGTGGATTTGGAGCGCTTTAGCATCAACAATCAAAGCGATGCCATGGAACATATCAAGGCGCTGCAGGAGTATGCAATGATGAATGAGAATTTCCGGGCAATTGAACTGTTAACGCAAGTGGAAAGGGTTTTCATAAATCCACCAGACGCTACGGATTTTGAATTATAATAGTTATGTATTATGTATACCTAAATATATATATATATAGAAGTGTACATTTATGTTAAGTAAGTTCAACATTAGTTAGCTCAGTAAGATGCCTTACCTAAATATGATTTCGGTTCTTTCTTATGTTTTCTTATCTAAGTTTGAGATATTTCTTTAGGTTCTCATCCGAAAACCATGTTGTAGAACTTATCCACAATCTTTCTAACTATTTGCAAACTGAAATATGAATGAAAATACTTACGTGAATGGTGATTCAGTTCAGTTCCTGATATAATTTGATTCCATAAATATCTGTCCTAATAACGGCAAAAGATCATCTGCAATAACATTAAGATATAAAAGTTGAATAAACATATTTGATGAAATACTCCACAAATAATCCAAGTGTTATTTCATTTCACCACCAAATTTGAAAGGAATCCTAGGTTTATGCTGGACTGAAAACCATTCTTTAGAATTTTAGGAAGAACTGCGGACTGACAAAGTCGAAAATTACCTCAGTACCGTGTGGAAGACTGCCAACTGGTCTCTGATGCACTGTGCTATCCGCACTTCAAATGGCGCTTACAGTTCACCCAATCATCTTTGCAGAGGTACTTCAAGGCCCGGGTGATTATATAAGACCCTAATCAACAACAGAGCAGTCCACTTCCATAAGAATGGAAAACCACTCTCCTGCCTTGATTCGTGCCAGTCGATTAGCCTTTTATCCACACTTGGAAGGATCTTTGAGCATTGCATACTTTGAAGAATGCTCGATGTAATGTAAGGCTTGCTTGTTATTCTTCCAAACAACTACATCCCTGTAATCCTACGACGGGTGACTTCGAAGGAGTTTTTTTAATAGATCAAGTACCTTCTTCTTACCCAACTGTACTAGTCAAGAGATTCCTGGCGGGCAGGAACCTTGAGGTGAGGTGAGAGGTTGATGCAAGTTGACCATTCGTGCCTCTACGCTTTACCCTCTCATATACTAACGATATGCCCCGAACCGGCAGCTTTCCCATCGAAAACTGTTATATTCTGTATCTTTTACGCTTTACAATCTCAAACAAGTAAGAAAGTCGGTCAGGCCAGACTAAAATATACTCTGTAACTTTCAAAGTTCGTGTTCCGGCTCATCAAGTGCTGCCCATCACCGTTGCGGTCGGTGCTGCCCAGCAAAAAGGTTTGTTTTTCCTATAACTGGACTATCGCTCATCCGATTTTCACCATTCTTCGGCGGATACATAAATAAACTTGATTACTAAATATATCCAACTTTAAAACTGTGGGAGATATGAATTTCTTTTCAAATTGCGGGGGCGAGGCATAAATTTAAAATAGTCTTGATAATAAAAGAAGCATATGTCCCATACATGTCGAACCTCTATCTCTCACCACCTTTGAGATATGTTGGCTCATAAGAACGGACATGGCTATATCGACTTGGCTGTTGATTCTGATCAAGAGTATATATACTTTATGGGGTAGCAGATGTTTTCTTCTGGCTGTTACATACTTTTGCATACTTTTATACCTTTGATACAGAGTATAAAAATCCTGCCACGACTTCTTGCACAGCAGGCACACACACTACCCGCTGCATCACAACAAAATAGCAAAGCACCTGTCCGCAACGTTCCTGTGGATGAAGACAGAAGTTTAAGGGTTAGAAACTCATCATGAAAGTGCCGTTTGACAACCCTGTCTTCTTTGCAAGACGCTTAAGGAACAGGAACAGCTCAAATTTAGAGAATGTAATAGGTCACTCAAGGCTTTTGCTGGTAGGTATTGGGAAAAAGAGTAGAATATGCTGCTGTCCGAGTGGAGTAAGACCTCGCAGCAGCAGCTAAGACAGCAGCCATTAGCCTTCAGCGTGCCCAAAATGCTGTCCTGGATCTTTGCTTATGTGGACCACCAAAATAAGGAATCCTTGTTGATATACTTGTTGGGCGCAACCACTGTAATATACAGACCAAGCAGTTCCTAGCGTAAGGTCCCTAGTTCGCACAATTCGTCTTTTCAATTGCCCAGCTCCATTTCTAAACACATCCTACACAAACTGGAGCATTCTTAAAGCTAGACCTCATTTTTAACTCACTAGCCTGTAGTTCAGTTGGTGTGAAGACACTATCAGGCCTAACGACCTGCTGCATCCACAACCTAACGACCAGTAATGCAACGTCGCACCGATCGGTACGTTTTGCGGACACTCTCATACTAAATTCATTAGGTAAATACTCCGCTGGTGGTTGGTCCGGGTCTACGAGGAGTACCATCTCCATTTTCCATTCTCTTTCCATATTTCCTACTCAATGCCAATGGAAATAAGAATTTAGTGCAAACTTGAGGTCATTAAGATGGTTGAATTAAGATCTATGGAAATTATAAGTTAAGTCCGAATCATGCAAGCGGTGATTCCGCTTAATTTAAGTGAAAACGAAAACAGGAACAGGCCAGATTACCCACAGACCTAAGATCTTAATAGTCGTATATCCACCTGGGCGCACTACACCTTAAATAGAGCATCGTTCAAGAACCGGTTCATCAATAACTGAACTACTATTTTCATTCATTATTTCTACCAAATATTTTAAACAATAATTATTTAAGAATATGTAATTAATTAATTCGATCAAAAAGCTCTAAACAAAAACTTGCTCAAAATAAAGTGTGGACACATAACAAGATTCAAAACTCACAGTTCCAGTCTGACCTTCGGTTGAGGAAATTCAACTAAGCAGAGAAGAACCGGTTCTAGGAACTGGTTTTGGTATCGAAATTGTGACAAATTTGACTTAAAAGGCACTTCACATATTTATTTATCAATGTGCCCAATTGGTACAGAATCAGCCCCCCTCGCCCACTTCCCATCGTCGTCTTAGTAGTATGTTGGTTTCTACTAAAAAGTTGCTGCCCCCACTAAAAATAGCAACAACGGCATGCACACACAACCATACTGTGGCAGTATAATAATGCCGCCATACCATCCGCCGACTACGATCCGAATACCAACCCGAACCAGCGCCAAAGAGAGCATTCTCTCCAAACAGGTTTCTCAGCCCGTGAGCGGGAGAGCCGCCTCAGCGGTTTGTCCAAATTTCCACACTGAGTTGCTCAGTCTCATTCTACGCAGCACTCGGTCAGGAGCTCGGTGCGCGGGCCGCTGTCTTGCGTTTGCGTTTGTATGCCTAAAAACCTGCAGCAGATTTGTGAAAACGCCAAGCGAAAGAACAAGCATCAGAGATCAGGTATGTCAGGTTAGGCAATCGAATCTGGTCTATAGCGACAATGTACATATTTTCTTCCTACGTCCACAACCACCACAGAACAGAACAGAACCGACCCAGACCCGCTTGTCATTGCCATCTCATATCAAGAGCAAGAGCACATTGAAGCGTGTGAGAGCCAAGCAGCCCCGGAGAGTGAGAGTACCGATAAGTGAGCGTCTGTTGTTGTATGCGTGAGCAGGTCGTCAACTGTTGCCGTTGCCGTTGCCGTTGCTGCAATGTTCTCTGACGTAAGTATGTAGCTGTTAAAAAGAACTGGGTGAGGAGAGGGCTATACTTCGATACTTCATCAATTTGGTTAGGGAGGGAATGAATTAAACAAACTCTTGACAAATTAAACGAAATCATTTATACGAGTGAATTGGAAAGGTAGGTTCAACCACAGATGCAATCAGAATTATCGCAAGTGAATTGAGGTGAGAGAAAGACTGAAATTCTAATGTACGTATGTACCTATGTAAACAAACATGCAGTGCTCTGTATACTCAAACCAGACGCAATATCAAGTACAAAGAAATCAGAGTAAAACATGCTTATTTGAGGTTCGTGTATCGAACTCCGGGTAACAGTTAACTATATTTAAATGAGAGCAAAATACAGCACAACAAAATAGTGTGACCGTTTGTCGTTAAGTGGTTGATTGCCATTGAGAGGTTACACTGGATCCTCATCGGTAAAACTAATTTATTTGAGTACTAAACTTGTACACAGTCGTACTTCTACATAACGAATCTCAAGGGGACAAAAATAAACTATAGAAAATTCGTCATATGGAATTGTTTGAATATTAAACAAAATTGCAATATTCTGGAAATTAATTCACTAAAAAGAAAACTTTGTTG
>JAWNNO010001111.1:0-17588 GCA_035044985.1 Lordiphosa fenestrarum | reverse complement strand
TCTTAAAAATTGTGGGAGTTATTCACATATTTTTCTAAATTGCGGGGGTGGGAGGGGGCGTGGCCAAAATTTGAAGACAAACTTGATCTGCCTACAGACAATACGTAGCTTACGTCCCATAAAATGTTGGTTGCTCTAGCTCTTACTAGTCTCTGAGATCTAGTGTGTTCATACGGACGGACGGACGGACGGACGGACGGACGGACGGACGGACGGACGGACGGACGGACGGACAGACGGACATGGCTATATCGACTCGGCTGTTGATGCTGATGAAGAATATATATACTTTATGATATCGGAGATGCTTCCTTCTGCCTGTTACATACATTTGCACGAACTTTAGTAATACCCTTTTTACTCGTACAGAGATAAACGGGTCATTTAAAAAAATGTGTCCATTCGCCCCGAGAGATTTCAATGCTGATAAACAAAATACTAGATTTTATGGTAATGAATGCATAATAGTAACACGTCTAAATGTAAGCTGTCACAAAAAATACGCTCTGAAAATTTGTGTGAATTGAAGTCATTCTCCCACTGAAAATGCACGAAGGGTTTCATTGCTAGTGGTGTCTCATCATGCCCAGAACTGCTGGCTCTATATAGTTTTATTGATTTTATCAAACGTTTTACTTCTCACTTACAGCACACAAAACAAAACAACTGTCAAATAGTCAACTTTCCATTTACAATTTCACGAAACCTCATGTATATGGGAAAAAATTTTCTGACGCAAATTCTAGTTCTCATAGCCAAAAATCATTCGATTTGATGTAAAACTAAAAAATATAAAGTTTCACGCAGATTGATGAATGTTAAGAGGTCGCTCTTTGGGTGTAGCGTCGCACCATTTCAGGAGGAATAGCGTACCAGACGTCCTTGGTTCTCTCCCACAGCACCATCATTCCACTTGGAGGGACCGCATATTTCGCAAGCTGCGATTTGACATGGCTCCATAGATTTTTAATTGAGTTCATGTCTGGAGATTGCGGTGGCCACTTCATGGTCTGGAATTTTTGCTTGAACATCCAATTTTTCACCAAATGTGAAGTGTGCTTCGGGTCATTGTCTTGCTGAAAAATGCATTTTTCAGCAGCAAGACCCATATTTTCTATGACTTTTCTTAGATTCTGTTGCAGAATGCTCAGATATTGTTCCTTACGCACTATTCTTTCGATCAATACCAAGGGTCCAACTCCAACTCACGAAAATTGGACTGTAGCTGATTGGGATTCGGCTGATTGGAGATGTAAGTCACTAATAAAAAGTTTAAGCAATTGCAAAATAATTTTTTTCCAAGGTAATATGGTCAGATAAAACAAAAATCAATCGTTTCGAGTTGAACGGAAGATCCTGATATTGGACTAGAGATCCCACAATTCAATCATTAAGTACAGTGCGGCAAACCGTCAAGGACGGTGGCCGCTCAATCATGGTTTGGCGGTGTATATATAAAAATGGAGTTGGACCCTTTGTATTGATCGAAAGAATAATGCGAAAAACGCCAGAAATGTGAAAAAACCAGAGCTCGCAAACAAGTGTCAACACTTTTTTAAGTGCCAGCACCCTCAGAGAAAAACAGAATCAAACGCAGCACAAACGCTCTCTCACTGAGCGAAACACTTATTATCTCTTCTCTTCTGTTTTCTGTTACGTGTTTTCGGTTGAGCAAAACAAACGAGTCGGTTTGCCGAAGACCACTGACAGAAACACTTTTGAGCGAGTGCTCATCAAACAACTGTTTTCAAATGAGCAGAACAGAATAAGTGTCTGTGAAAAGTGTTTTTGTTTTGTGCGTTTAGTAGGCTGTATGTATGTATGTGTGTGTATGTACACGGGAGCAACACACAACCATTCATACATACGCAAAAAACACTTTGGAAGTTTGCTCTCGGCAAAACGGTCAGTGAAAGACACGAGAGAAACAGAAGCGAAAAAGTGTGTCTTTGCTCTGAGCAAAACAGATTTGAGCAAAAACAGAACTGAAGGTATCTTTCGCTCCCTCTTTTCGTTGTGTCCGTAACCAAACTGTTTTTTGCCGACACTAGGAAAGTGTTGAGAGTTACTTGCGAGCTCTGGAAAAAACACAGCAGCCATAGAAAATTGCTGTCTAGCGACAATATTGATTCTACCAAATACAATTCTGCTAGCTGCTCTGCCGTCAGCAGCAATTTATTGTGCGGCGAATTCAACATATGTCCGTCTCGCTCTCACCCATATTGATTCCCATAAGAGCAAAATTAATGTTAGAAATTGTCGGTAGAAATTGAACGTGTCATTCCAGCCTTATTGTAAGGACACATAGTCACGTAGACACATTTTGTAAAAATATCCAAATTGTCGATATTTTTTACCCTAAAATATTTATATCAAAATGATACTTTTTGAATATCGTCTAATATATCGATATAGATATTTTTGAAATATCCAGCTACCCTAGTACAGAGTATAATGAGAGCGTAAGTTAAAGTCGGCCCTGCCCGACTTCGAAATATCAGTTACTCAAGGCAATTAGTGTTTAATAACCTCATGCGGCTCGGATAAGTATGCAACGTTTTTTAACTCTGCCATTTAATAACCGATCTTTTTTGAAAATTTGTGAGATTGTACATATTGGCCACATGCACTATACTGCAAAATCTGAGCTCGATAGCTTGCAAATTGTAGAAGACATTCAACATTTTTTATCAAGTTTATTTTCAATTTTGGCCACTCAGCTGCTGCAATAGCTTCACGAGTCTCGCTTGCAGATTTTCCCTCGGCGACCCAAAATCCGGTTTTCCTCAGCTTCTCGGGCATATTCGTGGGAGTTTAATTTTAAAAATCAATTAAACATTATTTTGTGAGTAATAAAAAAAACCAATAAAATAATACAAGTTCAATTTTTATAATAGAACTCATAATAATTCCAGTCCCCAATTTCAACTATTTAGCTAACTAGACGAGCAGCTTCTCCTTTATACCCTGGAATGCGCCACTTTTTCAGACTGTATCTCCAAAAACTTTTACTCGGATTGACTTTAAGATTTAGGACAATATCGAAAAATCGAGAAAATTCTCAGCGTCTCCGTACCTAGCTTAAAGTGAAAAATGAATTTGAAAAATTATCATATGTGAACAATTGTTGTGCATTCCTGATCTATACCTTTATTATCAAGTTTTATCTATTATTTACTCTTTTCTTAGATTCGCAGTCATATTCGCAAAGTTATTCGAATGCAGCTGCTTATTACTAAGGACTACCGCCTGCTATTACCCAACACCAGGCAAAAAAAACGCTGCGCGTGCTTCGAGAACTATAATTATAAGGTCAAGTAACCAAATCAAGGAATTAGGGCAAACCCGAAATGAAAAAAATAGAAAGATGTGTTTAATGCAGAACTAATTAACTTGCTATATATGATACACACACACACACACATACTCATACACCCACACAACATACAACTTGTAGTCTTAAGCATAAAAAGTTCTCTTTTTCTTACCGTTTAAGTATGCGTCTTTATATATATATAAAACCCAGCCCAAAAACTCTTCTACCACTGTGTTTGTCTTGACCCCCATCTGAAATGAGAATATTTTGCATTGCTTGTTGTTTAATGTTTTGTTAGTGAACAAATGGGCTACTCCAGCCTAGGAATTATTTCTATGTATTTTTTTCTCTTTTCTTTTTTTACAAATTAAATTCAACTGTGACCAAAGTATGCTTCAAATCATATATTGTCAACAAAATGATGTCATATTGTATACAAAATGAATGCAATGTAGAAATTTTAGTTTAATAAGCTCAATAACCAGAAATATTTTCAACCTATATTTGTAATTTTTGAATGATCCTTTGTTATTTTCTTTATTTCTAATTTTTTATTTTGACGTGAACAACAAAATCTAGTTTTTTTATAGACAGTTCGTATTTATGTAACTCTTATAAAATAAGCTCAACAAAGCCCAGAATATATTAGCGAAAAAATCATAACTATCATCAAGAGTCAATAAAATAATGTTCAAAAATGTGTGAATGCATTAAACTTATTTAAACGTACAAATTAATATTTCGAAAATATTTAAGTTGAACGAAAGAAAACTGAGTACAAAGACAAATAATTAAGACGGAAAATTGAGAGATAAAAGAAGCCACAAAAATGCATTGCAAAGTATCAAAAGCATATCATGTGCAGCAAATGTACCTGAAGAACACACAAACTAAATGAAATGAATTGTCTAATCTTTACAAAACTTAAGCAAACGAGCAAAACATCCAAATGCTAAATCAAGCAAAGAAGCCAATGCTTTTGAAAACCAAACAAAAAGACATCAATTTTTTCAATATTTGGTAAGTTAAGTTAAAACAAGGAGTCTGGGAAATTCAACAAGCAAAAATATATTTTTTAAACTGCCAAGAATCATACAGCTGTTGAGTTTTCCATTAGGAATGAAAATGAGGCCCATTGCCGCATTTAACCATATAAAATGTAGCCTTTAGTTATCTATTTACAGGAATCAATGAAATCTAAATTAACAAATTGAAAGCGTTCGAAGGAAACGTTCTGAAAAAGGATTATGAGAAATGGTGGTAATATTGAAACTAAAACACATCACAACCAAAAAAAAAATATTCATAAATATATATAAAGAAAACTTAAAAGAAAAGTATTACATATATTTTGTTTAAATGTTGCACTTTTATGTTATTTCCATTTTCGTTTATATCTAAAATCCAAACAAAAAATGATTATATATTTTATTTGTTACGTTTTCAAAGAAACCAAAAAGTAAATAAATACATATATGTATATTCTCTAAAGAAAAAGTGATATATGCCTATATAATTAGCTAAGACTGAGCAATAAAAATGCAATTTCTACCAAAAACGAGACTTATAAGAAGCACTTAAACGGCTTTAAAAAGCAAAACATAATTTTAAATTCGAGCGAATAGCGAAAAAAGATTAAGCATATTATGTATGTTCTCCAACGATCATATAACAATCTAACTCAATTGGTCACATCAATGCTACCCATGCAAATGATTATCTCCAAAAAAATGATATATATATTATCAAGACAAATCAATCATAAGAAGCCAAACTACAGTACAAATATAAAACTGAAGTGAACAAAAAGTTCGAGAGAGTATGACCCAAAACAAATCATTTGTCAATGATTCATTTTTATTTTATGTGCTCGTTTTTCTGGCATTTTCCAACAAATGAACAAAGATTACTTTCATGTTTTTTGTGTCGAATAATTTATTTACGTTGTCCTATTATTTATTTAATTTCATATTTATTTTGAATAAAAGCAAAGATTGCTAGACAAAAAGTATATTAACGAAATATAATGATTTTTTTCCAGCATTTCAAATAAGGCTGAATTTTGCATTATCTCAAAACCGAACGGAGCAATAAATGGAACCCTGTGAACAATTTTTTAAAATCATGTACAGAAATTTGTACAATGTCGATTCCGGGTGTAAAATCACAAATTATTTTTACCTACATAAAAAAGAACCAAAAAGAAATGCACATCAAAAATTCAAATCTTAACATTTTGTGATAAAAATATCTACAATGAGAGCAACACATTTTGATGAATCGGTATATTCGAGTCCCAAAGCGGAAAGACAATAAAATATTCAAATTAAAACATGTTTCAGTTGCAAATCACTTGAAGGTGCAGCTGAAAATTCGGGACTTACGCAAAGTTGAAAATGCTTTAGCTTGTATGTGGTAATGAGGTGTGGTTCAAGCGATTTCTTCCTACTTTTTCCCTGCGGACTAATAAATTTTGATACAGAGGTGCACAGGTAACGCAAGTAATGTATATAGGACAAAGTCGATATACAAAATGCATCTCCATCCCATTGGCGGACGTCTGACCGAATTGCCGTACTCAAAATCAAATATGGGATGAAATAAGAAGGTAAACTTGTGTAGATCAGAATTTAATTTTGAGCTTCTGAGAAAAATCAATTTCGTCATTTAATGTTCTGGTTAACTGTAACTTTATAGCACGCAGTCCATCTAAGTGGTGTGTAAGCTGACAATTGGGTTTGTATAATATTGCAATGAATTTCTCTAAAATATAGCTCTTATGCTCAACAAATTATACGCAGATGTCCTTCGATGGACCACGAATTATGAATCGCGGTTGTCATTCATGTTTTCTTTTTAAATGAGTTTTATACGCAGAGTATCTTCAGATTGTGCAAAATTCTAAAACTTTTTAGAACGTGGTTTGCAAATTTTCATATTTCATAACCCAAGCCCGACTACAACATACTCGGTACCAATGAAATTATACTCTCGACATTAAATTTTGATACTGCAGTAGCAGCTAACAATCTTTTGATCATAACGCGGCAACCGTTTATCCGATCTTCACCATTCCTTTGGCGAATCGATAAGTTATCCTGATTACTAAATATGTCTGGAAGGAACGAACCATCTTTCTTTGTGGGAGATATGACTTTTTTCTAAATCGCGGGGGCGGGAGGAGACGTGGCTAAAATTGAAATAAACTTGATCTGCCTGCAGACATAAGAAGCATATGTCCCATACATGTCAAACCTCTATCTCTCACCATCTCTGAGATCTGTGCGTTCATACGGACAGACAGACGGTCAGACGAGTCGAGTTATTATCAAAAAACTGTTCTCTGCTGCATCGCAGTAGCAGCGCTGCTCTTAGCTGCAACTGCAGCATTAAAATGTATGCTGAGCGTATTATTTCGTTGGCTTAGACTATGTTATAGTCGGGCTTGACCGACTTTCTTTCTTGTTTTTGCTTAATATCAAACCAGCTCGAGCGAATTGACCGAATGGGTTTCGCAATCACCATTCTCATTTAAACTATTTGTGTCTAAACTATAGCTTCATCCCGTTTGCTGAAAAAAAAAATAGCATTTGTCAAAATTAAATTCAAAAGTAAAACCTTCATCGAACCATTTAAAGCTACATAATGCTTTTTGCAAGTAATAAAAGTCGTAAGGCTTCCAGGGTCCGTGGTTTATTGGCATTACCTTCTGACTCAAGGGGGAGAAATCTGGGGTTGAGTCGGTCGATCGAGAAGGACAATCAAAATCGATATTTGTTAATGTATGCTACCGGGAAACATTGGACGCACTAAATCGATCGTTGCTAGTTGTACATTTCGGATACAGTTCAAATTGACATGACAAAGTCCGTTATCATGGCATGGATGACACTCTTTATAGACGGTTACCAAATTTATGGCGCCCAAAAAAAACGGCTCGATATTTTTCAAAGGTTGAACATTTATTGGAAAAGTTGGTTCATGTCATTTATTTATGAAAAACAATTTCGGTCAAATGACCACCACGGCTGACTTGGCAGTCGCCCATTCGATCCACCCAATTTTTGAGAACATTTTCAATTGTTTCGGCACGTGTGTCAGAAATAGCAACTCGAATCTCAGCCTTCAACTCATCAATTGTTTCAGGATTGCTTGCATAACATTTGTCCTTGACCGCTCCACAAAGATAACAGTCTAACTGTGTCAGATCACAACTTTTCGGCGGCCAATTCATATCTCCATATTTGCTGATTATTCGATTTTCGGAGATAGGGCGCAAGAGATCGATTGTGGGGTGCGCTGTGTGACACGTAGCGCCGTCTTGTTGAAACCAAATATCGTCCAAGTCTTCCGCTTCAATTTCCTCGAAGAACCAATCACTTAACATTGCGTGGTAGCGCTCACCATTCATGTGTGCGAAGTGTGCGAAATGTCCAATTGTTGCGATCGATGGCGAGTTGACGTCGATGGTTGTTCACGCACATTTTCAGCAACCGCAGCAATGTTTTCGGTCGAGCGCACCAGAAGAGGACGTACACGGGTTGGTTTATCCACCAACATTCCAGTTTCACGAACTCGCTTCACGAATTGATCCACAAATTGAGTTTTCGAAACATTTCTTTTGTTAAATGTTTTTTTAAATTTCGCACAGTTTGAGTCGGAACTCACCAATTTGGAAATATGTTTTTAATATCTCCCATTTTGTTACTAAATATTAGTCGCTTTCCGAATGACATTTGACGTTTTTAAAGTCAAACGAGAGCGTAAGTTAAAGTCGGCCCTGCCCGACTTCGAAATACCCGTTACTCAGCTCTGCTCGGATAAGTATGCAACATTTTTTTAACTCGGTCATTTATTATCCGATCCTTTTGAAAATTTGTGAGATTGTAGATATTGGCGACATAGACTACACTGCAAAATCTGAGCTCGATATCTTAAAAATTGTGGGAGTTATTCAATATTTTTTATTGCGGGGGCGGGAGGGGGCGTGGCCAAAATTTGAAACAAACTTGATCTGCCTACAGACAATACTAGCTTACGTATAAAATTTGGTTGCTCTAGCTCTTCTAGTCTCTGAGATCTAGGTGTTCATACAGACGGACGGACGGACGGTCGGACGGACAGACGGACATGGCTATATCGACTCGGCTGTTGATGCTGATGAAGAATATATATACTTTATGATATCGGAGATGCTTCCTTCTGCCTGTTACATACATTTGCACGACTTTAGTATACCATTTTAACTCTATGAGTAACGGGTATAATTATGAATAGTTCAAATTCCAAACACCCGATGGACCACCCTGCATTACTGGAATCCTAAAAGCTTCGCTTCAAGTACTTTCCTCCAGATGTCACTGTCCCTCTGTATAGACCAGAAGTTGTCAGCTAGAAAATTTATATCCCATCTTCCGCGATAGCTAAGCTAGGTCTGGTGAAATCCCGATGAAACCCCGAATTTGGCGGAAATTGTTTGAGTCTAGTAATGCCTGAATGTTATTATTTATGCAAAATCATATTTTGAACTGGTGGTCCGAAATTAGTTCTTATTTCATAGAAATTCGTTTCATAAAAAAATAATTCCGGCTAATCATGTCCAAAATAGATTTCGTCCTTTGGGGCACGCCCCAAACTCCCAACTGCGACCAATCAAATCATTATACCACTCCGCTATAAGGATCGCCCTTGTTGCCTTCCAATCCACTCCGATAAGCAACCTAATTATACTCTGTACCGTAGGTACATAGAGTATTATAAGTTTGTGCAAAAGTATGTAACATCCAGAAGGAAGCATCTCTGACCCCATAAAGTATATATATTCTTGATCAGCATCAACAGCCGAGTCGATATAGCCATGTCCGTCTGTCCGTCCGTCTGTCTGTCCGTATGAACGCACAGATCTCAGAGATGGTAAGAGATAGAGGTTTGACGTGTATGGGACATATGCTTCTTATGTCTGCAGGCAGATCAAGTTTATTTTCAATTTTGGCCACGCCCCCTCCCGCCACCGCAATTTAGAAAAAACGTCATATCTCCCACAGTTTTGAAGATAGATGGCTTGTTTCTTCTGGACATATTTAGTTATTAGAATAACTCATCGATCCGCCAAAGGAATGAAGAAGATCGGATGAACGGTTTTCGAGTTATGATCAAAAGACAAAATTTCTTGGTACAGAGTTTGTTATAGTCGGGCTTGACCGACTTTCTTTCTTGTTTTCGAATCAAAAGTTATGCCCATAGAAATTTGAACCAAACTCTCCACAGCCAAACTCATAAAACCAATTCTCTTGTCCCACAACTCACCTCTGAAAAAAACCATATACAACATATTCAAAGCAAAAAGCCTCAAGATTCCATCCGCTCTACAACGCTGCATGCAAATTACCTCCTATCTTGGTATACCAAGCAAACCCATACCAGCCACGAAGAACCCAAACCCACCGTGGTTTGATTTCTCATCCTTTATAAATACCTCACTCCACCTGCTACCAAAATCATCTATTCCATCTTCTGTCTACCAACAAAAATTTCTCGAACTCAAAAACTGATAAGACACAGATTTATATACAGAGACGGCTTTAAATCCGACCGAGCAACCTCCTTTAGTGTACTAGACAATGAAAATGGTCTCCAACACCTCCAACATTATATTGCACAATCTTCTCAGCAGAAATTATCGCTATCCACAACGCAACTGTAATAGCGCAACACTCCACTCAACCAACCATTTCCAATCCCCACAACAACCTATACTATCCATCCATAATCAGAAAAACTCTCCAAAACAAAAGGAACAAGCTCACGCTTATATGGATCCCAGGTCACTGCGGAATTACTGGGAATGAATCCGATGACAAAGCCGCTAAAGAGTGTTTCTCACTTCCACTTACAATTCATAACAACTTTAATATCACAGACATTTTCAAATACATTAAAAACCACTTTAAATCCGAACAAGCTTCTATTTTCAACAGCACCTACACACATTACAAGTCCTTAATCCAATTTAAAAATACAACTTATGACTACGGTCTACTACAAACAAATATGGGTATTCTCCAAAATAATTCGCCTTCGCCTGGGACACACCAACCTCACACACAACAACCTCTTCAACCAGCCTTCAATGATCCCAACTTGCAGCTTCTGCAACAACTCCCCTACAACACTCCAACATATAAATATTTGTCGACTGTCCCCAACTCTAACCTTACAGATCTCTATTCCCTCCCCACAATAATCCCTTAAAAGCAACCTTTGACCCAATAGCCACAACATAAACGCATAAATCACATTCTCCAAAATTTGTAAATGTAGGTTTTCTATGTTTTTTTTTATAATTCTACCAAGTTGTATTGAAATCGGACAACTATATGGTATAGCTGCCATACAAAAGATAGGTCTGAAAAACAGCATAATGGTAGCATCCTGCAATTTTGTATTTATTTGTTTCGCATAATTTTAAATTTTTTTTGGCTAGATCGGTTGACTATATCTAGTAGCTCCCATCCGAATGATCGGTCGGAAAATGGGAAAAAGAGTATTTTAGTATTTAGAGTAAGTTAGCTTAGCTTTTTCGTTTGTAATCATTTTTATACCCGTTACTCGTGAAGTAAAGAGGTATTCTAAAGCTGTGCAATTGAATGTAACAGGCAGAAGGAGGCACCAACGATATCATAAAGTATTTCCATTATGTCACACATGACCAGCAGTAATTCTGTTTTTTCTGGCGTCAGGTGTAAGCCGTGCAAGTCCAGCCAATCCTTAACCCTTATCATCACCTGTGTCAGTTTACGCTGTGCGTGCTTAGTCTCCCGCGCCGTTATGACTGCTACTATGTCATCTGCTTATCCAACTAGGAAGATGTCCTCTGGCATTTCAAATCGAAGAATTTCATCGTAGCTAATGTTCCACAGCTCCGGCCCTAGGATAGATCCCTGTACTGCCCCCATGTTAATTGTAAGAATTTTTTGCATCCTTTAGCTTGGTAACTCAATTGGCGCTTTTTAAGATAGCTGCTTATTATACGCAATAGGTATTTGGGGATTTTGAATCGCTCCTTAAGTGCCACAATCATGTTCTCCCATATGACACTGTTGAATTCGTTTTTCACATTTAAAGTTGCAAGCAATACAAAGGGTCGCGAGTGGTGATTTCCTCGTTGACTTGCCTGAGCCTCCTGAGCAACCCCCAGAATGGCTCCGGTTTTATATCTGCCTGGCCTAAGACCGTGCTGCCTCGGGGAAGGCCACCAGCACCTTTGCCTAAGCTTATTAGTACCAGTCGTTGCACTTTTCAGGGGTCGCACAGAGGGCCAAACAGCTCTGCTAGCGGAATTTAATTAATAACTCGAGTAAATGAATACATATTTTATTGAAAATTTAAACTTAAGGTTTTCAACGCATTCATCACTTATTCTATAAATATATGCTTTCTAGGTCAACTATATATCATAGCCCCCATACAACTGAATAATATACATTTTCGAGTTCTTAATATTTCAAATTTATAAGTTATTTATTTAAACTATGTGAAGCCACAAAAACAATTTCTTTCCTTAGCACTACATCGTGTTAGCTTGTATGTATGTTTTGTGTGACCGACATCTATATACAGAGCAAGCGCTTCTTCAGGTGAGTAAGGAATTTGTAGCCTTACTTGTGTCTCCAGCGACTTTTTAATTTTTTGTCCGGCTGTCTTATCTTTATTTAGTGTAGAAACAATTGTTGATGAGCTTCGCAGTCCAGATTTATACAAGCTGGAGCTTGTTGCCACCATCAACTCTTCACATGTTGCTTATTGAACAAGACTAGACACTTTTTATACTCTGTACCGTAGGTACACAGAGTATTATAAGTTTGTGCAAAAGTATGTAATAGGCAGAAGGAAGCATTTCCGACGCCATAAAGTATATATATTCTTGATCAGCATCAACAGCCGAGTCGATATAGCCATGTCCGTCTGCCCGTCCGCCCGTCCGTCCGTCCGTCCGTCTGTCTGTCCGTATGAACGCACAGATCTCAGAGATGGTAAGACATAGAGGTGTATGGGACATATGCTTCTTAAGTCTGCAGGCAGATCAAGTTTATTTTCAATTTTGGCCACGCCCCCTCCCGCCACCGCAATTTAGAAAAAACGTCATATCTCCCACAGTTTTGAAGATAGATGGCTTGTTCTTTCCGGACATATTTAGTTATTAGGATAACTTATCGATCCGTCAAAGGAATGAAGAAGATCGGATGAACGGTTTTCGAGTTATGATCAAAAGACAAATTTTCTTGGTACAGAGTATGTTATAGTCGGGCTTGACCGACTTTCTTTCTTGTTTGTTCTGTGTCTTGGGGCAGAGGTCACCAAAATTTTTTCTGGGGCGACCCACGTCTGACTTAAACGTTGAATTGTCTTGAAACAGCGGCATATCAAGCCATTTCAGATTTTTTTTCTCAAAAAAAATTTTATTGTAACGGCAAAGCCTTCCATTTCTCTGCAAGCCTGCTTACGAAACTAGTCAGTTTTTGGTTTATTTCTACCAATTCATTTTTAGACAATTTTTTGTTTTTATAAATTGTTCCAAAAACAAATTCTTTCAGGGCCAACCTTTTTTTTTTGCGGTTTTTTTGCTAAGCCATATGGCAAAGAGTGAGCGCTTGGAGACCGACATTTCACCTAAAAAGTGTAACAGACTTAACAGTTGGCCGTAGTTGGTTATCATTTTGGATATTTTCACACCACAAGGACTTACACTTTACATAAATGCTAACATTAGCTTGAACAAGAGTGAACGACGTTAGTTATAATCCAAAGAAGTCAGTATACGCTACAAAACCATATATGCTAATACAACTTACTTCTACCACAATTTTTTTTGCTACACAGGAAAAGACGCGTCACAAACATATAATTTTTATTTAGTTCATACCTTATCTGAATGAGCAAAAAAGATATTGACTCAATAAACTTTAATTTCTTAGATTTTTTGCTTAACCAACGAGAGTCACAAAATGCATGCAAATCTTTGCAGGCCACGTGCTAAACATATGTTCACTTTGAAAGCTAGCAGCTGATCCGGAATGCACCTATGAACTAATTCAAAAGCTTTTATAAGCTTTGACAAGTGTTGTCAACTAAAATAAAAAAAAACGAAATTTTAAAAAATTGAAATTCGACTTAAATTCCGCTAGATTGGCTATTTGGGCCACTGTGGGTCGGGGAGGATACACGTGATATACATATTTAAGAGAGTAAGTGGTTGACTTTTTGTTATTATCTTTAAAACTTCTGCAGGAATATTGTCCGGATATTGTTGTTCCTCTATATGTGGTAATGAGCTTTTTGTCCTGAGCTTTTCATCACAATCTTATAGCCAAGACCCCATGGATCGGCGTTTAAGTCTTTGCGCAGGGCTTTCCATTTCTCTTGCTTACTGTTACGGATGGCGATATTCAGGTCCTTCTTTGCGCTTTTTTATTGTTCATCCCTTGATGCAACAAGAAAGGGGAGGTGGCATCAGTGTGAGTGCTCTGCAAAGTACATTCACGTTCAGTGATGCGGGTACTTTTGAAGCGTAAGCTTTTGGAAAAAGTACGCATCACACTCATAACGCCTCACCTTGTATTGTTGCATCATGGTTCATCCTATGCGATGAAATCCCCCCTCCGCCACGCCCTTGTCAGGCCACGCCTCCTCCTGATGCACGTTTCCGTTCGTCCGTCTGTCCGTCTGTTTCTATGCTATCTCCTCCGTCAGTTTTAAAGCTATCGCGACCAAACTTTGCACGAAGTCTTCTAGTACTAATACGCTGCACATTTGTCGGAACCGGCCGGATCGGATGCCATAGGAACGATCGGTCTAAAAACTAGTTCTAGTGAGAAAAACTTTTTTGTTTTTAATGCAAGCGTTTCTAAACTCTGTATCTACTAGTTTTCAATGCTTCTCCATAATTCTGCCAAATTTGGTCGAAGTCGGACATCTATATAGTATAGCTGCCATAGAAAAGTAAGGTTAGAAAAATAGTCTTAGGCCCGATTTCTCAAAGGTTCCGGTTAGCCAACCACCGTTCAGATTTGTTCGTCAAGATGACGAGCGGTTAAGTCATTTGCTTTTCTCAGCAGCAGTTTCGCCTGATATCGATAAATGCCTATCGCTGCTTCAGTGTGACCATACTGTTTGACTAAACTAACGAGTACACAGCTGACTCGGTTTGGTTTGTTTGTTTTTTAATGCGATTGGTTGTTGCTGGTCATAGTTTTGCGTAAAAGTTGACTAAAATTCTATGTTCTGCCTCATCGAATTGCATTTCCATTGCGTGGAGTTGAAAAATTATTTTATTCATAAACATTTTGCGTTGCAGCAAATAATAAAATCAAGTGTGCGGCCATCTGTTTGTATATCGATAAGAATATCGATAATTTCACCGGGGCTGAGCTTGCGGTTAAAGTTGACCGGTGGATGAGCAGCGTTTAAGTTTGTTCCTCCGGTTACGCCACATACATCATGAGACACTCAAATTCGGTTAAACTGCCTGTCAAGTTGACCAACCGGACTTTGAGAAATTGGGCCTTAGTAAGAAGAACTTTTTTGTTTTTAATGTAAAACTCTTTAAAATTGGCATACATTTGTATTATGAGCTTTTGCACAATTCTTTAAAGTTTTGTCAAAATCGGATGACTATAGGTTATAGCTGCATTCATATGGATCGGTCGAGAAACTAGTTTGAGTGAGAAAAACTTGATTGTTTTTAAAGAAAACGCCTCCAAACTTTGTAGTCCTTAGTTTGCTGCGCATTCCCATGATTCCATTAAGTTTGGGCGAAATCAGACATCTTTATAGTATAGCATTCATACAAAAGTAGAGTCAGAAAAGTATTCTGATTGAGAAAACTTTTTGTTTTCAGTGGATATGTCCTTCAAATTAGTTATAAAACGTGCTGCAAGGGTATACAAACTTCGGCCGAGCCGCAATTAACATTCCACTATTTTTACTTTTAGAAACGAATGATTTCGCGAAATTCTAAACCCCATACATAACGCCCTGAAGATGACTCCGACAACTTAGCGAAATATGTATATCATGTCCGAATAAAAGAGCTGTCCATAAAGGCATTAGGACTTTCGTAAAGCGCAAGCTCACATCGCTCAAAACAGATGTTGCCACGAGACTTAAAAAATTAATTTTGATAGTCTATTTGCAAATGATTAATTCCACATTATGATTATGTTATTCAACTGCATGATGTAAAAAATATATGGAGTGTTGCGTGTTTCAATAAAATTGCTTATGTTAAAACCAATCCCGCTTCCTCCTTATGTGGCAAAATACAGTTTTTTGTCAAATTCGTTTTGGGTTCAAATATGACTGTGTCACCCCATGCGGCCAATAACACAAACAACAACACCAAATAGAATAGCTTAGGTTCCAGGTCCAGGAATTTGCCTGTATTATTTAATCGCTATTTCCGCTAGTTATTTGGTATTTATTTAGACGTGTTGTCACATCGCTGGAACTCTTGTTGTGACTGAACTTGTTCGAGACGGGCGACTTCCTTTTATCGGTTTGTTATTTTATTGGTTATAGATTTGTGAGCATCGATTTGAAATCGGCGGTATACAATGGCGGTTAATTTAAATTTTACGATCTCGGAACATGGAGTTTCAGTTTTCTAACTTACATATTTATCTATTATTTGGAATTTTTATTTTGTTAGCAAATAGTTACACGTATTTACACGTTATATCAATTTTAAAACACATGCATACAAGTAGGCGCCCTATATTCAACAACAAAAAGACACTTCGAGCTGACACTTCCCAGCGGCGGAGAGCTAAATGTGTTCTGTCAAAAGTATGCATTACGACTGACGAAAAAGTAATGAACTACAACTGGTACCTTTCTGTAAATGGAGAGTAAACAGACTGTAAACAATTCGCATTACAATTTAAAAGAAGTTATACGCATTTGTAATGGGAATCCGATGGCAGTTCGGCTCTAGCATATAGTACATCTTTTATTACTAGTTATGCAGGTTGTTTACAAAGCGGGAAAGTATGGGATTGTTTCCGGCAACAGAAGGCAAAGTAATGTAAGTAATGGAATAATGGAGTAATCCATTATGTAATGGCAATTTCCGCCGCTGGGTTAGCTCACTTAGCTGAGAGCCCAACGAAATTGTTCCTTTCAAACTGTTATCGGATGACAGCTTCGTGAGTCTCTCTCATAGAAAACAATGTGACAGAAATCAAAATAGAAGCAAGAACAAGTGTTCTGTTGTGAGAGTGAGCAAGTCTGTTTCATTTTTACCTGTCATTTAGGTGAGCAAGACAGTACAGAAAAATTGGTTAAGCATATTTTGGGAGCTCTGCAAATCTGAAACAAACTCGATCTGCGTACGGTATACATCTACCTTCATGCAAAAATTTGTGGCTCAATCTCTTATAGTCTCTGAGATCGACGCGTTCATACAGACAGACGGACGGACGAACATGGATATAGCGACTCGGCTGTTCATGCTGATCAAGAATATTTATACTTTATGGGGTCGCAAATGTTTCCTTCTCCCAGTTACACAAATTCGCACAACTTCATGATGCCCCTTTTCCCATTTTTAATGGGTGTGGGACCACTGTAGCTAGATGGGCTGCACTGGCTGCGATGCCTTCGGAACTGCTTCCTCAATACCTGCCATTTTTATAACCGTTACTCGAAGAGTAAAAATAGAGGAAAGTTAACTTCGGCTCGGCCGAAGTTTGTATACCCTTGCAGCACGTTTTTAACTAATTTGAAGGACATATATACTGAAAACAAACAAGTTTTTCTCAATCAGACTACTTTTCTTGCTCTACATTTGTATGACAGCCATACTATACAGATGTCCGATTTCGACCAAACTTGATGGAATCATGGGAATGCGTAGCAAACTAAGGATTACAAAGTTTGGAGGCGTTTTCTTTAAAAACAAACAAGTTTTTCTCACTCAAACTAGTTTCTCGACCGATCATTCATATGGCAGCTATAACCTATAGTCATCCGATTTTGACAAGACTTTAAAGAATTTTGTAAAAGCTTGTAAAAAATATATGCCAATTTTAAAGAGGCTTACATTAAAAACAAAAAAAGGAGTGGGCGTCGTGGAACACCCGGTACGAGCGAAGCTCTTTAAGAGGGATAATCATAATCTGACTTAAAAATGCAATACTGGCAAAACAATATAAAGTAATTTTGTTTTTGTATTGTAAATGTAAGAGCAACGTGAGAGCATAAACCAAAACCCACA
>JAWNNO010001106.1:0-33028 GCA_035044985.1 Lordiphosa fenestrarum | reverse complement strand
AAACGGGTTGGCAATGAGCCGAAACATGTGAAACATTAGGCTGCAAAGTTGGGGCATAGAAAAGCGGCTTAGAGCGAGGGACTTGAGCGAACGCAAATGATGTGCAAATATGCGTGAATTGCGCAACACAGGCATTATTCAAAATGCTTGCCGTGCCACGCGGCGTATGCGCCATATTTAATTTCAAGTGCTTCGGAGCTCGCCCACAGAGCCGAGCAGAGCAGAGCAGACAAAGCTAATTTGTTTGCTCTCGCTGGGTGAGGGGTGTGTGTGTGGAGCTTGTAATGCAGTTGCTTTCAGCATGAGCGTTTTAAATAAAATATTAGCATTTATTGCCAGCTGCACTCAGCGGAGCATTTAGGATGCGCTCGGGGAAAACGGAGCCGGCTGGTATGAGAAATGGGAGTCGTAACTTGCTCTAAAAGTTATGCAAAAGGGTTGGCCCAAGGTGAAGTGGCCCAGCCACTTGACAAAGCGTTATTCAGCTTGTGAGTAAAAATGACAGAAATTTAAACTAAAGTGTTGGAGGTTAATTTTTAGAGCATTCGTTGATTTGAGACAGTCAACTCGTATCAAGAAGCAGCCAGCTCTTGATTCATAATATTAAGCAAGAGTATTTTGCCTGAACTTAAAACATTCAAACTAAAAGTGAAAAGCATTTGAATGGGAAACAATTTTGATAAAATCATTGAAGATTTGAACTAAGTGAGAACTAGATGGACTTTAAGCACGCAAATTGTTCCTTCAAGAGCAAAAGCAAAGTTGATTTAAGATTCTTCCGATCTATAAATAAGTTATGAAAGATCTCAGAAGAATCTGCCAAGTACTTAAAAACATTCTGATTTGGGTAAAACGAACTTTATGTGTTATTATGTCATAATTATGTGCTTGACTACTAATCAGAATCGGATTATATTAGGTTAGGTTAGGTTAAAAGTGCCGAAGTTTTAATACCCTCGCAAGTGCTTGCTTAAATATTTGTAATAATGTTTTTCCCACAACGAACCATTTTCCGACCGATTGTTCCTATGGCAGCTATATGTTATAGTCATCCGACTGAAACCAAAATTTGTAGAATTAGGTGAAAGCATGTGAAACATACAAATACACCATTTCAGAAACCTACCATTACAAACTAAACAGTTTTTCTAACTAAGACTGTTTTTCAGACCTTTCTTTTGTATGACTGCTATACCAAATAGTTGTCTGATTTTCATTAAAGTTGGCAGAATTATGAACAAAGCTTAGAAATCCTTTGAATACAAAGTTTGGAGACGTTTCCATTGAAAGGAACAAACTTTTTCTCACTAAAACTAGTTTTTCGACAGATTGTTCCTATGGGCGCTATGAGATATAGTCATCCGATCCGGTCGGTTCCGACATATTAGCAGCGTGCAGCAAAAAGAAGACTCTGTGCAAAATTTCAGCTCGATAGCTTCAAAACTGAGAAATTAGTTTGCGTAGGAACAAACAGATTAGGTTAGGTTAGGTTAGGTTAGTTTAAGTTAGGTTAGGTTAGCTTAGGTCAGGTTAGGTTAGTTTAAGTTAGGCTAGGTTAGGTTAGTTTAAGTTTAAGTTAGGTTAGGTTAGGTTAGGTTAGGTTAGGTTAGGTTAGGTTAGGTTAGGTTAGGTTAGGTTAGGTTAGGTTAGGTTAGGTTAGGTTAGGTTAGGTTAGGTTAGGTTAGGTTAGGTTAGGTTAGGTTAGGTTAGGTTAGGTTAGGTTAGGTTAGGTTAGGTTAGTTTAAGTTAGGTTAGGTTAGGTTAGGTTAGGTTAGGTTAGGTTAGGTTAGGTTAGGTTAGGTTAGGTTAGGTTAGGTTAGGTTAGGTTAGGTTAGGTTAGGTTAGGTTAGGTTAGGTTAGGTTAGGTTAGGTTAGGTTAGGTTAGGTTAGGTTAGGTTAGGTTAGGTTAGGTTAGGTTAGGTTAGGTTAGGTTAGGTTAGGTTAGGTTAGGTTAGGTTAGGTTAGGTTAGGTTAGGTTAGGTTAGGTTAGGTTAGGTTAGGTTAGGTTAGGTTAGGTTAGGTTAGGTTAGGTTAGGTTAGGTTAGGTTAGGTTAGGTTAGGTTAGGTTAGGTTAGGTTAGGTTAGGTTAGGTTAGGTTAGGTTAGGTTAGGTTAGGTTAGGTTAGGTTAGGTTAGGTTAGGTTAGTTTAAGTTAGGTTAGGTTAGGTTAGGTTAGGTTAGGTTAGGTTAGGTTAGGTTAGGTTAGGTTGGGTTAGGTTAGGTTAGGTTAGTTTAAGTTAGGTTAGGTTAGGTTAGGTTAGGTTAGGTTAGGTTAGGTTAGGTTAGGTTAGGTTAGGTTAGCTTAGCTTAGCTTAGCTTAGCTTAGCTTAGCTTAGCTTAGCTTAGCTTAGCTTAGCTTAGCTTAGCTTAGCTTAGCTTAGCTTAGCTTAGCTTAGCTTAGCTTAGCTTAGCTTAGCTTAGCTTAGCTTAGCTTAGCTTAGCTTAGCTTAGCTTAGCTTAGCTTAGCTTGGCTTAGCTTAGCTTAGCTTAGCTTGGCTTAGCTTAGCTTAGCTTAGCTTAGCTTAGCTTAGCTTGGCTTAGCTTAGCTTAGCTTAGCTTAGCTTAGGTTACGTTAGGTTAGGTTAGGTATATTCAAATCTATCTATATACTTCATTATCACTATCTGCATAGCAACAAATTAATCGCATTTGCCTCTGGTTTATTCGAACCTCATCTAATTACTCAAGCTTACGACACAAAGTCCATGTAATATAAGGCACCCCACCCACCTGCGCAGCTTCCTTCTCAGATTCCTCTCAAAATGCAAATAGAATGACGCATACATTCTACAAGTATTTGGAATCTTTTGCTAGGTCGTTAAGCAAAGTGCAAGAGACACACACAGCAATAACTTTTAACTTGATGCGCATTTGTTGGTTGCGTTTTCTCTAGTGAATTAGATTTAAGTACCAGTTGGGCGGTGGGTGGGCTGGGACGGGGCGAGGGTCGGGGCGAAATATGACAAGCTGAAGCGTTGAATAATTTGTCAGGCAGGAAGATGTTGTGTTTGTTGCTGTGCAGAAAATGGCGTGTGTTGATTTTATGGCCATGGCTTCCGTCTCCATTTGCAGTTAGTGCATCATTTGTATGCATTAAAGATAAATGGGAGCCGGCTTTGACACAACATAACACCTAACCACGCCGCCGCCAACCCCACGCCCACCCCGCGAGACATTGAGTTTGTGGCCATTATGTGGGCGTGGCATGTAAGTGTAATACCATCAGGATCATAATCAGCAGCAGGGCCACTTGGCGCACTACTAACGCTGTGAATATGTAGTTGTTGTCTGCCTGCCCGCTGGCACTTTTCGCCGGTTTGCTGCACATCAAAGGCGCCGCGTAATGAGCAGCTTTTCCTTTCACCCACCCGCTTCTCGTCTACGGGCGCAAATTGACTTTGTCTGTGTGTTTCTCTGACACCTGCGGCAATTCGTTTCCATATCCCTCTGCCTTTTGCTTCAAACATAATTTAAAGCCAGCGCAAAACTAGTTCACGGGTAGCAGCAGCTACTGGAGCAGAAGTAGGCGGGTGGGTGTGGGGGGTGGGGGGCAACCTACATATTTTGGGCCTGTTAGTGCCGAAGTGGGCGTGGCTTATGCATCTCTCTATTTGCTTTTTGGCTTGCTGTTTCATAGCCGCAAGTCTCAACATTCTCCAGTTTGTTAGTTACAGTCGGCTCAAAAGCGTACGCAAAAGCAGTTTCCCAAAAGTATGCCACGAATTTTCCGTGCTGCGTGCATGAAACAATTTTGCGCGGAGACAAGAGAGAAAGGGCAGGGGGTAGGGGGTAGGGGGTTTGCCTTGTCAGCACACAGGGTTTCTTTTTTTACCTGACATAACTGGGCTATGGAATAATCAATTTTGAAGCCTTTTAAATGTCAATGAAAATGAGTTTTAAATTTAGTCAATTCATTCTTAAACTTTCAAGAATTTTGATCTTAGAATCGAGCTATATTCGTTCTCATTTTAGTGTTTTAAGGCGAGGCGATTAAGACAAAGGAACCCAGAGAGAGAGGAGAGCAGGCATATTTGAGAGAATACCGTTGAGTTCGCTCTCGCAGTTTCGATTTTATGGAACAGGAGTGTATGAGGAAACAATAGAGCGAAGTGTGGCATCGATATTTGCACTCATGTTGCTTTGAAATTCCCAAACAGTTATAGCATTGCTGACATGGAGAGACGGCAGTTGGATAGTTGACAGCGAAAAACTGCTGCTGCAGTCTATGAAATGAATTTAAGCAAAAATGGAAAAATAAACAAGTGTGAAGCTCTAGATTCAAAAGAATGAAAATGTTTTATCACTTGATTATGCGAAAGCATTAACATGACCTCGAGCCGGCTAGAAACTGCAGATTTACTCAGTAGAAAGGTCACAAAAAACCAGTCACATGTTGATTCAAGAACTATTCTGCTTGAATTGAGATTGATTTGTACTTGGATCAAGTAGGAAAGCTCTTGGATCAAGAAAAACGGTATCAAATATTCATTCTTGTATCAAGAACTTTGCTCTTGAATCAAAATTTTCATATACATCGAGCTACTGACATCAAACATTCTTGCTTCAAGTATGAAATTCTCTATTTTATCTTGGAAAAAGTTTTCCTCATTAGAACTTAATTTTCGACCGATCATTCGTACTGCAGCTATATGCTATAGTCATCCGATTTTGACAAAACTTTGAAGAATTGTGTGAAAGCTTAAAAAATAAATATTTGGCAATTTTAAAGAGGTTTACATTGAAAACAAATAAATTTTTCTCACTAAGACTATATTTCAGACTCTACTATTCTATGACAGCTACACTATATAGATGTCCGATTTTGACCAAACTTGGCAGAATCTGGAAGAAGCATAGAAAACTAGTAAATACGGAGTTTGGAAACGTTTGCATTGAAAACAAAAAAGTTTTTCTTACGAAAACTAGTTTTTCGACCGATCGTTCCTATGACAGCTATATGTTATAGTCATACGACCCGGCCGTATTGCAGTGTATTGGTGCTACAAGACTTCGTTCAAAGTGTCGTGATGATAGCTTTCAAATTGAAGGACTAAATCGCAAAGCAACAGACGGACATGGCTATATCTACTCAGCTCGTTATGCTGATCAAGAATATATATACTTTATGTAGTCGGCGATGCTTTCTTCTAAACATCTGAATGATTTTAATATACAAAGGTATAAAAAAACTTATATTGTCTCGCCCTTTGATTGAAATTTCAAGCAAGAGTTGTTCTAGATTCGAGATGAAGTCAATCCTATTCGTACTTGGAATCAGAATATCTAGGATTGACTGATTACACAGCTATGTGGGATATTTCGAATTATTTTAGGGATTTCACACATGCTCCTGAAGTGTATAGAGTGCGAGCACCCTTACTTACCCATACTCATGCTTAAAGAGCAAAGTAAAAGGGGAAAATAGTTCTTGTATTTTGGAAAACCCACACAGAATTGGAATAATAATGGTTTAGTTTTGGATTACAAATATAAAGTTGTTCAAGAACAATGGAGTTTTACCGAAAATTCCGCCTTGGTGATCACTGTTAATACCCTTACAAATGGAAGCTATTGTCCAAGTTTTAGCTTTGTGTGACTTACATCTAGAATGCGCCTCATATGATATATAATTTGGCCCCAGTAAAGTTTCTTAGAACTTTGTTGACTTCTCTAAAGAACTGACTTAAATGGATTATGGAAGTTTTGGAGACACATTCCCCACTTTCCCGCCTGCTTTCGTTCCACAGAGGATTATGAATAGCAATCATTGGGAGGGAGAGTGCGGTGTGTGAGTGTAAGAGGGCAGCTTTGCTTTAATTTGCTTTATGCTAAATAGATCTCCGCTTCTTGGTGGGTCATTTCATGTTTACGTAATTCGCTGATTAAATTTACACCTTGGGCTATTTATGCATACAAATTTTCGGGCCAGAGTGTCTGTCTGCCACTTTGATGTATGTACGTGTGTATGCTTGCTGTGTGTGCGCTCTTTCTTATGCAAATATGCCGAATTAACTTGGCTGGGCCACATAAAAAAAAGCCAAGTTAAACAAAGTTTTAGGCACCTGCCTTCGCTGGGTTGTTTCATTTGTCGTAAGTGCAACAGTTTGGCATTTGCTGCTGGATAATGCAAGTGGTTCAAGTGCTTTCAAGTGGCATGGCTTTCGAATTGAAAGCAACGGGCCATAAGTGAGATGCATTGGCAGAGTGCATCCATATCCCGTATCCATATCCCATTGTGTTGACTCTGCCATTCCCTGTTGTGGCGGTAGCTGTCTGCTGTCAGCCGTCCGGACTGCCGTTTAAAGCTCAATTGGTTTAAGTGCAAACGCATTTGAGTCCTGGCCCGCTGTTCGAGGGGAACTAAACAAAACAGTGTTAGTTGTCTGAGTCGCTCAATAGCGCATTCTTGCCATATTGCTGGCGATTTAGAAGTATGCGAGGCCAAATAGGAAGGGGGGGCGAAGAAATTGTGTGGCTTTAAGACAAATTAACCACAGAAATGCTTGGAAAAAGCCAAAGAAACTTTCATAGGACTTGAGGGGGGGTGAGTATAATAAAGCATACACTTCCTTTAATATGCAAAGTTATCCAAAGGGCTGTACTTAATAGCTCTGGCTTTTATGACTGTGACCAGGTTTGATTTTGATTCCGAGTCATAGAAAAGTGAAGGAAAAATTTAATAAAAATTTGTAATTTATTGTTTTCTGATTCTCTAAAATGATCTATAATACTTTGCCAAGAAAGCAAAGTGTAGTGCTAGTTGTCTAGCATGATTAACCTGACATTTCTAATAATTTTCTTATTTTTTGTATCAAAATGACATTATAAAATATCAATTTGATCTTAAAATATTAATTTTAAATGCTTGAGAAGATCACTTTGATATTTTCGAGCAGGTCTCTTTCAAGTGTATAATATCGGCATTTTATTGATATGAGAAATCATAATAATGAGCCCCTGGTTATATCATTATCATTTCTGTTGGTGTACTACTGTGGGCAAAAAGTAAGGTGAATTTGATTCTAAAAATGAAAAATATTTATTTATTCTTCTAAATCAATTTCATCCCCTTTAAAGTAATCCCCTCCCCATAAAATACACTTATGCCAACGTTTTTTCCAATCCTCGAAACATGCCAAATAGTCCCTTTTCAGTATAGCCATCAGCGCTTTCTTCGATTTTGCTTTTATCTCCTCAATCGACTCGAAACGCGTTCCCCGAAGTGGTCTCTTGAGTTTTGGGAATAGCCAGAAGTCACACGCAGCCAAATCAGGCGAATACGGTGGTTGCGGAACGATATGCGTCGAATTTTTGATGACTTTTTTGCAAGAAATTGAGAACTTTCGGTACCAAAACGAGATTTGACTTTTCGTAGGCCCAAATGGTCTTTCAAAATGGTTTTCACAGATCCTTCTGATATTCCGATCATATCAGTAAGGTCTCTAACAGTCAACCGACGATTTTTGCGCACTAATTCCTCCACTTCATTGACGTGTTGGTCAACTGTTGACGTCGATGGTCGTCCGGAGCGCACCAAGTCATCCACACGTTCTCGACCCTCTTTGAAGTCTTTGTACCACTTATAAACATTTTTTTGTGACATGGTAGAATCACCAAAGGCCTTCCGCAACATCCTCAACGTTTCCGCAGCCGAAATTTCATTCCGCAAACAAAATTTGATGGCACTTCTCTGCTCAGACATTGTTAAAATCGAAAAATGCACTCTTGGTCGTTTGGAAAACACAAGCGTAAATATATTTCTGATAATGACATTCACATGAAATTTGGCACAGATGTCATCAACAGTCCTGCCAACTCAAGAAAAAAACAACCTGCCCGAATTGTTAGGCCCGCGAAGTTTAAATTGACCCTTACACCTTACTTTTTGCTCACAGTAGTACTTCTAATAAACTGCGGCCCGAGGAAAACCAAGCCTGTTCTACAGCTTATACTAGGTCATTACACAGACTTTTTCCCACTCTGGCACCATGTTCTTAGTAAAAACATAGCTTTTAAGTAATTTCAATGAAAATTTATCATTTTTAAGTCACTAAAGTACACAAATCTATTGTAGATAACTGCACAGAAAAAAGAAAAAGATTCAGAAAAGATCCATTTGGAATGGATGTGTCTCTAATATCCTTCTAATCATCCAGCGGAGCTGCAAGATCATCCAAATGATCATCAGTTTTCATATCCTTCGGATGATTTTTAGCTCCGTTGGGTGATTTAAAGGATATTGTCTTATATCCCGCCGTCCAAATGGATACCGGAATCATCCAATAGAGTTTCTTTGATATCCTTTTTTTTCTCTGTGTGTAAATCACAACTGAATTTATAATTATATGAGTCTTAAGTTGCTTAAACAGCCTATTTTGAGTCTTCTTAAGAACGTTTTGTGAAGAACCTGTACATTTCGATGTTATGGTAAAGAGCTCTTCTTTTTCTTTCAAATAAATCATAGCAAACAATTCTGCGATTTATTTAGGCGAAGATTTACCATTTTGAAGTTATATATAACTGACTATTATAGCTCTGCATTTACTTAAATAACTCCTTCAATATAACGTAGCACCCTCAAAACATTTAACTTGATTTTCCAAAACCTTAGCTCTGTGTGGCCGGGTGAGGTGCAGTGGGTAGTGTGTATGCCTGCTGTAGAAAAGTTTGTGGTACCGCCTTGGGACAATTTTTATACCCTTGCAATGGGTATTATAATTTTGCCCAGAAGTTTGCAACGCATAGAAACATTCAATTCCGACCCCATAAACTATATATATTCTTGATCAGGGTGACGAGCTGAGTCGATTGAGATTTGTCCGTCCGTCTGTGTGTTTCTACGCGAACTAGTCTCTCAGTTTTAAAGCTATCGAGCTGAAATTTTGCACAGAGTCTTCTTGTTGCTGCACACGACTAATATGTCGGAACCGACCGGATCGGATGACTATATATCATAGCTCCCATAGGAACAATCGGTCGGAAAACTAGTTTTAGTATGAAAAACTTTTTTCTTTTCAATGAAAACGTCTCCAAACTTTGTAATCGTAGGTTTTATATGTTTTTTTTTATAATTCTACCAAGTTTGATGGAAATCGGACAACTATATGATATAGCTGCCATACAAAAGATCAGTCTGAAAAACAGTCTTAGTTAGAAAAACTTGTTTGTTTTTAATGGTAGCATCCTGCAATTTTGTATTTGTTTGTTTCACATGCTTTCACATAAGTTTACAAAATTTTGGCCTAATCGGATGACTATATCATATAGCTCCCATACGAACGATCGGTCGGACAATGGGAAAAAGAGTATTTATTTGAAAATTTTTAAGCAAGCATTTGCAAGGGTATAAAAACTTCGGCACAAACAAAGTTAGCTTAGCTTTCTCGTTTTCTTTAAAAACTTAAACAACTGGTTACCTTGACTAGCTATTGGCGTCAGCTTTGAAATAACCAGCCATGAAAAGGCTTCTCAACTTTGCCTTTTGGACTCGGCTTTTAGCTGTAGCGCTCTCCCAGGAGATTAACAGGAGCTCGGCTTTTGATTAGCTTCGGTAAATATTATATATGGCTCCATCTTAAGTGGCGTTTGCTTCCTGAAGCACTCCCTTCTTCAAAAAAACCAACTGAACACCAGCAGAATCGAAGAGCTTCCAATGAAATACTTCACTTCTTTCATCTACTTATCGTTCTACAGTGCTTCTTGGGCAGCTTATCTCCATGGTGTTTGCAAATCCATGTTATGGTCCCTTGTTTATTGAATTTACAAGCCTTTCGCTTGATCTGAAGAATTAAGAAAACCCAACAGCTGAAGGCAAAATTATTACCGGACCTCGACTTATTTTTGTATCAACATTAGGTCAGCGTTTTTTGATGCAGAGAAACTCGATTTACAGCAGACGACTTGCCTTTTTCTATGAGCTTTTCAGTCTATGAAAAGTTTTTACTCTAGCTCTCTTCAACAGATTTAGTGACTGAATATAGAAATAGTGAAAAAGTATAACACTTTATACTCGATACTTAGTTATCGATACTTAAAGCTAGGTACTGAATACCAGATACTCAATTTCAATTCTTAGTACTCGATACTCAATAATCGAAACAAGTTACTCAGGATTCAATTCTAAGAACTCGATATAGGTACTGCCTACTTAGTACACAGAGAAAAATAAGGATATTAAAATGGATCGATTGGATGATTTCCGGTATCCATTTGGACGGAATATGTCTAAAATTTCCTTTTAATCATCCAACGGAGCTTAAAATCATCCAAAGGATATGAAAACTGATGATCATTAGGATGATTTTGCAGCTCCGCTGGATGATTAAAAGGATATTAATGACATATCCATTCCAAATGGATCTGTGAACTCGATTCTCAGAGCTTGATTACTCAATACTCAGTTTTTGGATAATCTATACAAAGTACTTAGTACTCAGTGTAGTTGATATCCAAAAATTTGTCATTCAGCTCGAATACTTTGTGCTAAGTATTAGTACTCGACTATAGCAGCATCACTAAAAATGTCATGTCAGCGTGACGCATGACGCTGAAATCAAACTGCAATCCAACTAAAATCTGCCGTACCGAAATTGAAGATGTTTTTCTTTCATTTAATAGAAACCAATACAATCGAAAGTACCGACTTTTTGTCAAAAAAAAACGATCGAAAACATTGAATACTAGTCACATCACAAAAAATGGCATGTCAGCGTGACGCATGACGCTGAAATCAAATTGGAGTCCTAAACTAAAATCTTTCGTATCGAAATTAAAGATATTTTATATTCAAAAAACAAGAAAGAAAGTCGCTTAAGCACGGCGGTAATATACTTTGCCGTAACGAAAGTGTATGCACATTATGAAGTTTGATGAAGCAGCGCAGCTGCAGTGAACATTCTTTTGCTTAGAACTCGACCACCGCTCAACCGAACTTTACCAATCCTTTGGCAAATCGATAGATATTTCTGATAACTAGAAATGTCCAGAAGGTACGAACCTTGTATCTATAAAACTGTGGGAGATATGTCGTTTTAATCAAATAGCAGGGGCGGAAGGGGGCGTGGCAAAAATTTAAAATTAGCATTATGTGAAGAAGAAGTGATTGTCACATACATGTCGAACCTCTATCTCTTACCGGCCTATGAGATCTAGCTATATCTACTCGGCTGTTGCTACTGAACCAGAATATATACACTTTATAGGGTGGGGGGATGCTTCCTTTTGGCTGTTACTTAGTTTGGTACAAATTTAAGTTGAAGTCGGCCTTCCTTGACAGTGATATATCCTTGACCCAGTGGCATAAATGTTTAAAAGCCTTCACTTATGTTAATTAACAGAGCAAGAGCATTATGTTAACTAGCAGCACATGCTGCTCCGAAACGTATGCAACGGTTTTATAAACTTTACTTATGTTAATTAACAGCGCACTCGAGCTATGTTAACTAGCAGCACATGCTGCTTCGAAAAGTATGCAAAGATTTCTATAATCTTTCTAACTCGGCCATTTATAGTCCGATTTTTATGAAAAATTTGTAGATTTTAAGATGTAAGCTATGAGCTCGATATCTTGAGGGAGAGTGGGTGTAGAGTGTTTTGCTTAGCGAATTCACTTAATAGCAAAAACCAAACTGATTTCATCTGCATGAAGACTTTGCTGCAAAGCCATAAATCCATTTTGAATGATTAATTACAGTCAGGCAGCAAATAGAAAAGGGCAACCCTTGTAAAAACTGAGATTCCTTGGTCTTCAACGGCGCTGTCAGTAAACCAAAATTGATAGTCCCACTGTTCCAGCAAAACCTTTTGCCCACTTTTATGCTGCCTCAAATTGAAACAAAGCCTGGCAACTCTGGGACTACAACAGTGAAAGCTGTCAGGGTCATGTCAATAATTCAAAGGTGAAACAACATTAATCAAAATACAAATAACACAGCAAGATTTCAGCACAAATAATTGGCCAGTAAGTGTGTGAGTGAGTGTGTGTGGAGGGCATTGACCCCTGATGGATGAATTATAGCAAAGATTTATGAGTTAATTAAATTGGCATTATTTTGATTAGCTTTGCCCGGCAACGGAAATCGTCGTTTAAGTTTTAAGGCCTTAAATGGTGTTAAATTGGGTCACTTAAACGAGCGAGCGAGGCGAAAGGAAATGGCGACTGTTGCAGCCCCACTTGGTAGTCGTAACTCATTCATAGCTCATAAACGGTGCTAATATTGAGTGTCGATTTTCCAGCGCCATTGCACCAGCCCAGCGAGCCCGTGTGGCTGTGTGTGTGTGTGTGTGTTTACAATGCAGCAGTTTTCCCACTTTACTTTTTTTTGTCGCCTGCGACCCGCTTTTTGTCTCGACGAGCCACAGCAACGGCAGCTGCTGCTGCTGCTGCTTCATTACGGGAAGTCCTGTATCCTGTTAATAGTTTAACATAAACTGTGGTAAAAAGCGACGACCCACCGCACACACTTTATTGATTATCGCCTGTCAACGCCGTCGGCCAGCGTCACTAAAACACTTAACTTGGCTGCCTCGGAAGTTGACATACTTAAAAAAAAGGGGAAAATTATATATATATATACAACACCCAACCAGCTGCTGCTGCTCAGTGGCTTAGAAATTCCTCATTGAAAAATGATTATGAAACATAAAAACCAAAACTAAATTTAAAGTTCTAATAGAGGAATCTTGCTTTATGGGCAGTACAAACCATTTGGTGTGGGTTCTGGTAGGCGAAGCAATGCGGAGCCAACATGTTGATTTGGCACAGAATGCAGTTTAATTACTCTTCCCCCACTCCAGTACATCTTTAGTGTGAATAAACCAGTCGACAGCTGGGTTCCTGTAAGGATTCTTCATGTCATCGCCTTAATACCGATTTGTGATACTTGTATGAATTCTCTGATTACTCTCAAAATATTTCGAAAAAACTATCCAAAGAGGCTACTTTTTACATAATTAGATGCCTATCAGATTGACTATTTTCAAATGAATGGAGTGATTATTTTCAAACCGAATTTCGTGTCAAATAGATGTGTAGGAGCCGGGGCCTTGGTTGTCAGAGCAATCGACAGCCTTGTCGACTGTTGTATAAACTAGATTCAGGGTCGTTACAAGATGTGTAGTTTGTTACTTCTACCTAGGGGAAGTCAAATTATATCGCATTCCATCCTTATAAACTTTAGTTTGATTATATCGAAAAAGGGCTATACTCTTATTCAAAATTGTAGCTCAAAATCTGTACAGAATAAATGCTGCATTTAGATAGTCTACATAAAACGTGTTGATATCTTCATTCGCTTATCGTCTCATGTCGCTTCCCTTAACTTCTATAATTAGCGGCAATGCCGCGCGAGTGGTTGTTAGTCGTATAGACTGAGATGCAGGCATTTGTTTTTAAATTGCAGAGACAGGGTAAGCGAGTTTTCAACACTAAAGCTAGTTTTTCGAACGATTGTTCTTTTGGGGGCTATGAGATAAAGTCATCGGATCCGGTCGGTTCAAACATATTAGTAGTGTGCAGCAAAAAGAAGACTATATTTGGGGCTTTTTGCATCACTCACGATTCATGCACGATTTGAAAGAATCACCTAAAGCAAGATATAAATGGTAAAACTTGGTTAAAACTTTATTGTTACTAGTCCGCTTTTCCCTTGGTCCTAGTTGAATGCACCGGTGTCGCAACAACCCACCTTTGCCACGCTTAGAGGAACCTGATAGCGCTTCTTTTTATGAAAAGCAACACCAAAAATTTTGTTTATATATAGTTTATGGGGTCGTAAATGAATATTTTTATGCGTTGCATACTTCTGGCACAATTATAATAACCTTTGCAAGGGTATAAAAGTAGAGAAAAGTTAACTTCGGCTCGGCCGAAGTTTGTATACCCCTGCAACGTTTTTCTAACTAATTTGAACGACATTTCCACTGAAAAAAAAAACAAATTTTTGTCCCTAGACTACTTTTCTGACTCTACTTTTGTATGACAGCTATACTATATATATGTTCGATTTCGATCAAACTTAATGGAATCATGGGAATGCATAGCAAACTAAGAAATTCAAAGTTTGGAGGCGCTTTCTTCGAAAATAAAAAAGTTTTTCTTACTAAAACTACTTTTCTATGGGAGCTATATTATATAGATGTTCGATTTCGACCAAACTAAACGAAACTATGGAAAAGTCTAGTAAACTAAGAAATCCAAAGTTTGGAGGCGTTTGTTTTGAAAACAAAAAAGTTTTTCTCACTAAAACTAGTTTCTCGACCGATCATTCCTATGGCAGCTAAAACCTATAGTCATCCAATTTTGACAAAACTTTGAAGAATTGTATGAAAGCTTATAAAATGAATATATGCCCATTTTAAAGAGGTTTACATTGAAAACAAAAAAGTTTTAATTACTAAGACCAATTTTGTAACCTTACTTTTCTATGGCAGCTATACTATATAGATGACCGATTTCGACCAAACTTGGCAGAATCATGGAAAAGCATTGAAAACTTGTGAATGCGGAGTTTGGCGACGTTTGCATTGAAAACAAAACAGTTTTTCTCACTAGAACAAGTTTTTCGACCGATCGTTCCAATGGCAGCTATATGTTATAGTCAACCGATCCGACCGTTTCTTAAAATGTGCAGCGTATTTGTACCAGAAGACTTCGCGCTTCATAGTACAAACACGCAGGCTAAATCAACTCAGCTCGTCATGCTGATCAAGAATATATATACTTTACGTGATCGGAAATGCTTCCTTCTGTGCGTTACAAACATCTGGACAATTTCAATCTACCCTCTGCAAGGTTATACAAAAGAAATGTCTAAAGGTTGCACTAAGCTTGAAAGTGACAACTCGGTAAACCTTTGTGGAATTAATTTATTATTTGATAAATTTACTTAAGGCGACCACTAGCCTTTCTAGAGTTTAAGGTCTTAGGTCGTCAGACTTTTGTCAAATATAGGCTAAGCCATCTATAAGCATTGAATAACTTTGACATTTATCAACTGATTGATGAGATTTGTCATTTTTTTTTGAGCACAACATTTTTGCATTTTTGCATTGCGGAAGGATGACTTGCATTGCCTTTCGTTTAAAGCAGTGGTGGGCAGCAACAGAAAAAACTATTCCTATTAGCGAGGCTCGATTGCGTACGCACACTGCATCTAATTTGTACTACTCTGTTCACTTTGAACACTTAAATTCTTGTTATTAGAATGTTTGTTTTCGTATAAATCCCGACTTAAAGCTTAAACTTTTAAGTGCAGGGTGCGCCATTACTTATGTAAGTACAACAAGAAAGAAAGTCGGTAAAGCCGGACTATAACATACTCTGTACCAAGAAAATTATACGCTCAGCATCAATTTTGATGCTGCAGTTGCAGCGAACAGTCTTTTGATCATAACTCGAAAACCGTTCATCCGATCTTCTTCATTCCTTTGGCGGATCGATAAGTTATCCTGATAACTAAATATGTCCAGAAGGAACAAGTCATCTATCTTCAAAACTGTGGGAGATATGACGTTTTTTCTAAATTGCGGGGCCGGGAGGGGGCGTGGCCAAAATTGAAAATAAACTTGATTTGTCTGCAGACATAAGAAGCATATGTCCCACACATGTCAAACCTCTATCTCTTACCATCTCTGAGATCTGTGCGTTCATACGGACAGACGAATATGTCGCATTGAGGAACCAACCATTAGGCACATTTTGTGGAACGACTTGGATTTGTTTTCGTTTAAAGAATTAGCAAGTTACCTGAACTAAAGTTGCACTCTGCAGACACATGACCATATTAGTGGCTTTTAAGTTGTACTGCTCTGTTCGCTTTGAACACGTAAATTCTTGTTTTTAGTATGTTTGTTTTTCTTGTTCGAGTGTAAACACAAATTTAGGTTTTTAAATTGAATTTGTTGTGGTTGCTGATATTTGATCAACATTTGTTTGCTTATAGGGGACCAACTTTTCGTGTCGGTTTTGACCCAAACTTAATATTCCACTCGCATTTCGAACTATGTATCTGCCCCACCCTCCAACCAGATAATCAATTGCTAGCTCAACCCTATACAACTCCCCACACACACACACAAGTTCCATCATAATTTGTGCTGCTCTCTCCATTTCTCCTCCTTCTCCTTCTCTCTTTTTTATCAGCCAAAGTCCATTCTTTGAGCTGCGCCGTGTGTTCTGGACAAAACACAGTCATAAATTTAAATCAAGCTCCTTGACAGGCCAACTTATCTCTTCTCTTCCTTGGCCAACAGCTGGCGTCTGTTTAAAAAGTAGCTTTCTTTTGGCCAACATTTTTTATTTTACAAATATTTCCTATGCAGATTTTTTGGGGTTTTTCAAGGATTTGTGCGTTATGACTAATTACTTGGCGAGTTTTGTGAATGTTGTGCAATTGATTGATTGATTGATGCGAAAATTGAGATATTGTAGAACAGATGTTTCCGCTCCCACTTCATTGTTATTTAATTAGCTCCCCCCGCCCCGCCGACTCGTCAATCACTTATTGAGCGCAACAGCAAAAAGTTGGTTTGATTAATGTTTGGTCCGACCGGCGGCGGGTAGGTGGAAAGTGCTGCATAATGCCATCAATAAATGAATAAATGACAGCTAATTAATCCTTTAGAAAGCAGACCTGCTGCCGTGTGTCCTTGCGGCATTTTAAATGCAATTTTATTTTACGCCACGGGGTTGAAAGGCCGAAAAAGTGAAATGAATTAAAAATTCATTAGCATTTAACGGGCGGGCATCGACATGCCGAGACCGAGGCATTTTCAATTAAGCAGCATGAAAATGATTTCAATTGATTGATGCTCATTGAATGCAAAAGGACCTGCAGCCATTTGCCGTTGATTGCTATGCCAGGCCCCTTATATAATCACAACATATCCGAGCAGCAGCTGACTTATGCAAGTTTTGCATGCATGAATTATTCAAAAACACAACTCTTCGGTTGGGCGAGCCAAGTGCAACAGAGTTGTTAACTCGGTGCATGCACCAAAAAAAAACTGCATACCCAGGCCCAAAAGCTCAAACAACATAAACTGCAGCCACTCGAAGTTGTTTGAGTTTGAGTTCGATTTTCTCCCCCTCATTCTGTCAAACTGCATTCAAATTGCTGAACATGCAGAATATGGACACGGAGGTCCAGGGTTTTTTGCAGGGGGAAACACAGTGGTTGATTTTAAAGTATGGCTAGACGAATTATAGGAAAATTTAAGTAACGATAGATTGATTGAGTTCAGAAGGCAAACAAACAAACTTTCACATTTTATATTATGAACCGAACTGGTTCGAACCCGGAATTCCAACTTTCAGATTACTGCGAACCGAACCTCTTAAGGTATTAGAGTAGAACCTGAACCCGTTACGAACCCAAAATTTCGGTTCGGTTTAGCAACAATTATAGATTTGAACTATTTCCCAGTGACTTCTTTTGTTATCCTTATGGAATTATCCACATTACTGTGGAAACACTTTTCGTACGAAATTGCATTTAACTTTAAGGGCTGCATTCAGCACTTCGAAGTTTTTATTTCGTCACAATACTTTATATAAGTAGAAACACATTGTCATTGCTTTGATGGTCATAAGCTGTGTGATTGTGTGAAATCCCATCCCTACCCAAAATCGAGACAATTCCCTAACAGTTTATGTCGGTTTTAGATCGATTACTATATAAACATGTATAAAGCTTGGCTGAACCAAGGTTCGAACCAAAACCTTGGCCCAAAAACCTTGAACCTCAAAATTCTGAACCTGAACCATTGCTAAATTTTGGTTCGAACCCTCGAGCCGGAGATCCACAAAATTTTTTGGGTTTGCAGCCCTGCCAGATATTGTATATTGTATACAAAAGTTCTTATGGACCTTATCAAGGGTTTTGCGTATAAGCCCGCTTATTACCAAAATAGTACACCATTTGGTTGGCTTTTCATTAAGTAGATTGCCTTTGCTTTACTAGCATTTACATAGTTTTATTCTCCATTGAGTAAAGTAACTGTTCAACGAATAAGCTAAGCTAACTTCGTCTGTGCCGAAGTTTTGATACCCTTGCAAGTGCTCGCTTCAATATTTTCAAAAAATACTCTTTTTCCCATTTTCCGACCGATCGTTCGTATGGGAGCTATATAATACAGTCATCCGATTTGGACTAAGACTTGTAGAATTATGTAAAAGCATGAGAAACGAACAGGATGCTACCATTAAAAACAAAAAAGTTTTTCTAACTAAGACTGTTTTTCAGACCTATCTTTTGTATGGCAGCTATACCATATAGTTGTCCGATTTTAATAAAAATTGGTAGGATTATAAAAAAACATATAAAACCTACGATTACAATGTTTGGAGACGTTTTCATTGAAAAGAAAAAAGTTTTTCATACTAAAACTAGTTTTCCGACCGATTGTTCCTATGGGAGCTATGATATATAGTCATCCGATCCGGTCGGTTCCGACATATTAGTCGTGTGCAGCAACAAGAAGACTCTGTGCAAAATTTCAGCTCGATAGCTTTAAAACTGAGAGACTAGTTCGCGTAGAAACACACAGACGGACGGACAAATCTCAATCGACTCAGCTCGTCACCCTGATCAAGAATATATATAGTTTATGGGGTCGGAAATGAATATTTCTATGCGTTGCAAACTTCTGGGCAAAATTATAATACCCTTTGTAAGGGTATAAAAAGCTTAGCCCGCAATGAAGTGCATTTACAGCAGGGTTGCCCACGCTATATACGCTCTAGGCGCATTTGTTGTTGTTTCGCCCTTAGCGCTTGCAGAGCGTATAGGTCTCACGCAGAATGAAATTGCAGCAACAACTTCGTAACGCTCTTCTCTTACTCTTCTATGCCTCTTAAGAAATAGAAGGCAACAACAATACAATATTGATTGATTTTGTTGTTGCCGTGAGCTTTAGATAGCCACCCGCAGACACACACACACAGCATTAGGCAATTACCGGGTTTCTGTTTCGTTTTCTTGTGGTTACAAGAATACTGCTCTGCCATTTTCCTACATGTTGCCCAAGCATTTGACCGCGTTTGGTTGGACGGTCTTATATTCAAGATAAGGACAATGCTTCCACCAAATACACACAAAGTCTAAGAAAGTTACATCAGTAACAGAGTATTTACAGTTTGTCAAAATGAGTACACAACAGAAAAGCTAACCATAGAGGCCGGAGTACCGCAGGGCAGCGTTCTCGGTCCTTTCCTTTACGTACTGTACACTGCCGACATACCAACAGATTCTCGACTTAGAATAAGTACTTTAGCGAATGATACGGCAATATTAAGCAGATCTCTTTACCTTCGTGGAAAAGTGGCTGGCCAACTCCAAACTGTAAGCACGTTACGTTCACACTCAACAGAAGCAGCTGTAACCAGCTATCCCTAACCGCAATCAAACGATGTTGTATACCTAGGTGTACACCTCGATAGAAGGCTCACATGGCGCAAAACACATAGACTCATAGAGCCCTCAGTGGCTAATGAACTCCCGTTTCCCTCTAAAGCTGGATTATAAAGTCTTACTGTACAAAAGCATCACAAAGCCTGTCTGTGGACCTGTGGCTCGCAGCTGTGGGGAAATGCTTGTGCGAACAGTTTGGAGATTCTCCAAAGATCACAGTCAAGAATCCTTAGAACCATTACTGGAGCGCCATGGTACATTCGCAATGAGTGTATCCACAACGACCTCAGCATCCAACTGGTTGAGACTGAAATAGAGGAACCTAACCAACTTGCAAAATCTCTCACCAGAACACAAACTTTCTCCAATAGGGAATGGTTTTTAAAATAGAATCTAGATTAAGATTTGAAAACTGATTTTTAGTCTCTTAAAGAGAAGATCCAATAAATACCTACCAAGCATAAAAAAAAAATTAAAAGTTCATGCTTGTATGAAGAATTTCGCATTCGGATCAAAAATTTATATTCTTATCAAACTTCTGACATTAATTATTCTTGATACAAGTATGAAATTCTTTATTTTTACTCTGAGTGCACTAAGAGTGGCAGGAACTCTTTACCAAAGATATACGGAGTAAATTTAGTTTGTGCAAAATATAGCGGATGAGCGATAGTCGTGTTATAGGCAAAACAAACATTTATGATGGGCAGCACCGGCTGGAACAGCGGTGGGCAGTGATGAATACAAACATTTGGAAGTACAGATGAGATTTAAGTCGGGCTTGGCCTACTTTCTTAATTGTATTTAGGTGCCAGTTGCTGCCATACAAGTGTGAACACCTGTCAGTGCATTGGCTAAGTTTTTAACGTAATTTGTGATAAGTTTGGACAAGTTTCAGATGCTAAAGCCATTAGCTTACAAAGGTGACCGTTGATGTAAAAGCTTTTTACCGCAAAGTCGAAGATAATTTTATAGATTTAAAGGGAATATTTGCAAATTTTTATCAAGGATTTATTTTTATACCATATTTTACTATCCTTCAAACTGATTTGCCTTTTATGGGACTCAATTTTGAACCACATTAAACTGCATCAATTCCATGGTGCAAGGGGCAAATTGTAAGCAAATAAACAAAATAAACACAGACCCCACCCACACACCCACACACACACACACAGGACGCTGCATAACCAACCACACAAGCAACAACTAGCCAAATCGATTACGCAAATATACACAAAACTGAAATTCCAGTTAACAAGCGAACCAGTCAGCCCATCCAACCAATCCAATGCAATCGAAAATAAAAAAAAATAGTAGAAAACTTTGCCGGGCCTAGCATATAAATTATTGCACAACTTTGCCACAAATGCAATTTGATGAAAATTCTGGCTATAACTTCAAAGTACTTTTGCGTATTTGCTCAATTTAATGGCTCAAAAGCAGAGAAATAATCCAAGTAGCGCGTAGTTCGATTATTTAATGCAAATCCCATGCATTGTCAATCAGGCGATGGAGGCTCTCCTCCAGTTCGCAGTTGGCAATGCGATTTTCAATTTCCAATTTCAATTCTATGCAAAGTAGACGACTTCCATTCACCACCCCCCCTCAAATGATTGCAATGTATGCCAACTATTGACACAGAACTCTGGCACACACACACACACACACACACACACTGGAGATTCAGAGCACTTGAGCAAATACAACGAAAGCCGACGAGCCAGAGACAATACCCAGACTCAGAGACAAAGCACACAAAGACTTGATCAAAAAAAAAACAAAAAAAAAAGGTTCTGGGAAATGTTTTCGTTGGCAATTTGCTTGAATTTTAATTTTAAAATAATTCTATGCAAAAGAGTGGAACATATTTTGATGGATTTTGATATGAGAATGTATAAAAAATAAAAAAAAAAGTTGCATTTCAGTGAAGGTACCTGCATCCTAACCAAAGCAAGCCTTAAAAAAGGCATACATCTGTTGGCAATATATAAACCAAATTGAAAACGATATATAACATTAAAAACAATGGATGCATACACTAATCCTACTTAACAATAAGCAACTAAGGCGATTTTCGTTAGAAGTTAAATACGAGTATAACTTCCGCTCTAAATGAACATGAATGCCTGACTCTGCCCGTGCATGTAGTTTACTGGCGCTAATAGCATTGAACGAGCTCAAAATCACAGCCAGCTGAGACACTACTCTCACTTTACCCCACCGCGCTCCACACTCCACACTCCACTCTCCCCTCCCTCAACCCAGACATTCGAGCGTGTCGCAAGTGCATTCAATTACTTGATGGGTCTATACAGCAGCCATACAATGTCTCTCCTGCTCTGTGCCGCCTGCCTGCCCGTTCCTGTCGCCTTTAATACAATTGCCATTTTCGTGCAAGTGTGCAAAAACGAAATTCGTATAAAATTGATGGATCAAATGATGCAATAGCATTGGCTCTGCCAGCATCCTTAAACTCAGTGCCAGACTGTCAGGCACCGCCGCACCAAAGCCAGGTAGAACACCGTTGAGACAATGAGCCATGGCAGCAAAGTAAGAATATTATGTCCCTGGAGCATTTTATACATAAATATGATTTAAAAGCCAAGAGCTGGCTGAGTTGAAGGATGTTGCAGCAAAAGGATATCCATAAATATGGTTAAAGTGGAGATATTGTGAAATGGATGCAAAAGTTGCACCCAAACGAACGCTGAGGAACTGAGGTATGTAGCGGTGTGACAACTGCATTAAAACAGTACAAGATATTATGCAGAATACTCCGAAATCCATCAGCTAACAGTTAGCTCTTAGATCAACCTAAACATCAGCAATTATAGCAATCCACACTAATCGGATGGGTGGGTGTTGAAACAGTGACCAATTCAGTCACCAAAAAGTGATAAAAACAGTCACGAAAACAGTGACCAAACCGTGACCATAACAGTCAACAAAACAATGATCAAAGAAGTGCCTAAACAGTGACCAAATAGTACCCTAAACAGTGACCAAAGAGAGTCCAAAGCAATCAACAAAAAGTGACCGAAAACTGATCATAACAGTGGTCTTTACATTCACCAAAACAGTAACCAAAAAATGATTAAAATAGTGACCAAAACAGTGACCCAAGAAGTGACAAACAGTGAACAAACCATGACCATAACAATCACCAAAACAGTGACCAATAAAGGACAAAAAAAAAGTAACAAAAAAGTGATCAATCAGTGACCAAACCGTGACCATTACAGTGACCAAATCAGTCAACGAAAAGTGTCCAAAACAGTGACTATAAAGTGACCAAACCAGTGACCAAAGAGAGACCAAAGCAGTCATAACATGGCCATAACATTCCCCAAAATGGTGACCATAAAAAGACTAGAAGAGCCAAAAGACCAACAGAGTGACCAAATAGTACCCTAAACAGTGACCACACGAGTGACCAAAGAGAGACCAAAGCAATCAACAAAAAGTGACCAAAACAATGACCAAAGAAAGACCAAATCAGTGACCGAATAGTGCCCAAAACAGTGACCAAACCAGTGATCAAAGCAGTCATAACATGGCCATAACATTCCCCAAAACAGTGACCATAAAGTGACTAGAAGAGTGACCATCTCTGATAAACAGAGACCAAACCGTGACCATAATAGTGGTTATAACATTCAACAAAAACAGTGACTAAACAGTGATGGAAGAGAGACCAAAGCTGTGATCAAAGCAGTCAACAGTGACTAAAATATAATGGTGGTGATAACAATCACCAAAACAGTGACTAAAAGAATGACCAAAACAGTGACCAAACAGTGTCGAAAACAGTGACCCAAAAAGTGACCAAAACAGTAACCACAACAGTGACCAAACAATGACCAAAAAAGTGACAAACCGTGACCATTACAGCGGTCATAAAAGTCACCAAAACAGTGACCAGAACAGTCACCAAATAGTGTCTAAAGCAGTGGCTAAGCTGTGACAGCAACAGTGACCAAAGCAGTGAACAAAAACTGACCAAAACAGAGACCAATCCATCATCAAAACTGTGACCATAAGAGTGGCAAACAGTGACCAAAACGTGCCCATAACAGTGGTCATAACAGTGACCAAGGAATGCACAAAACAGTTATCAAAAAGTGCCCAAAACAGTGACTAAGCTGAGACCAAAGCAGTGACCAAAGCTGTGAACATACAGTTACCAAAACAGTGACCAAACAATCAACAAAACAGGTCATAGCTGTTACCCAAACAGTGACAAAAAAATGCACAAAACAGTGACCAAAACAGTGACTAAACAGAGACCAAAGCAGTCACCAAACAATCACCAAAAACAGTGACCAAAAAAGTGACAAATAATGGCCATCCATACCATGAAAGTGGTTATAACAGCCACCTAAAGAGTGATCAATAAAGTGACCAAAAGAGTGACCGAAACAGTGACCACAGAATGATTTACACAGCGTGACAGTGACTATATCGACCCGAGAAGGGACGTATTTCGGTCAAATAGTACGGTCATAGCACATTGAAAAATAAGCAGGCGTTCCTAAAAGCCGGTAGGATAGAGAGTAGTACCAAACAACATCCAGCTCCTTCACTCAGAAAAAAAACGAAGTTAAAACCATTTGAACCATTTCGTTCCGTTTCGCACCGCCGTGATTGTTGCTCGCTGAGTGCTGAGCCCTATGGCTGCATTCTTCACTGTGATTTATCGCTAAGCCTCACGTGAGGTCGACGGTGGAGTAGGTTGAGATGCTGACTGTAGTGTCACTGTTTCAATCCGCCGTCGAGGAACGTTAAGTTTTTTCTTTTTTCTTTTATATAGCGAGCACAAAATGGTCTTAGAACATGCACATGCCGTTCGAAAAAATGTTCATAATATGAGAACCACCGTTCGCGATTTACGCAAAGACAGGATTACTCTACTTTTGTCAACGAATGGTCTTGATTTCGGTAGATTTTGAACGGATTTTTTTTGAGTGTGAGTGAAAGAATGTGGATTTATCGTCACATCCACGCTTTGGGATCATAAATAAAACATCTCTTGGTAGAAAATGTTACCCTAGCCGCAACTCTTCTGAGAGAGTCGTTTGTAACCAGTTCTTCTTATTAGTTTCGAATCGTTTTCGAGTCATTTTCGAGTCTTTTTTGGGACGTATTTCAAAAAATCACATTTTAAGGATATGTATGAGTAATTTTTGAGTCTTTTTAAATAGCTGATGATGGTAATCACTTTTCAATCTCTTTTCTTTTTATACTCTGTACCGTAGGTACATAGAGTATTATAAGTTTGTGCAAAAGTATGTAACACCCAGAAGGAAGCATCTCCGACCCCATAAAGTATATATATTCTTGATCAGCATCAACAGCCGAGTCGATATAGCCATGTCCGTCTGTCCGTCTGTCCGTATGAACGCACAGATCTCAGAGATGGTAAGAGATAGAGGTTTGACGTGTATGGGACATATGATTCTTATGTCTGCAGGCAGATCAAGTTTATTTTTCAATTTTGGCCACGCCCCCTCCCGCCCCCGCAATTTAGAAAAAACGTCATATCTCCCACAGTTTTGAAGATAGATGGCTTGTTCCTTCTGGACATATTTAGTTATTAGAATAACTTATCGATCCGCCAAAGGAATGAAGAAGATCGGATGAACGGTTTTCGAGTTATGATCAAAAGACAAAATTTCTTCGTACAGAGTATGTTATAGTCGGGCTTGACCGACTTTCTTTCTTGTTTTGATTGAAAAGATCTTTCATATTTTGGGTGCTTAAATTTGTAGTTTCTGCACCTAAGAGAATCGTAGAGCTATTTGGGAACCTTTTTGGCAGTACAACTTCTCAAATCGATCTATGAATACTTTGGGAAGTGCACAGTGAAAGAAAAGGTTGTTAAATAATATCAATTGGTTGATATTTCGTATGCATTTGGACTGGATATGTTTAAAATATCCTTTTAATCATCCAACGGAGCTGAAAATCATTTAAAGGATATGAAAAATTATCACCATTTGGTTGATTTTCAGCTGCGTTGGATGGTTTAAGGGATATTCATGACATATACAGAAAAATGTTTGAACTAAAGCCTCAGGTTCGATGACTTTTTGCAAGTCAAAAACCCTTCATAATCTTACCAGCAACCCACATTCAAATGATACGTCTATAAATCAGTATTCCAACTCACCTGTAAAGAAAAAAAAAACAAAATAATAGTTGAGTGTTAGTGTTGGTTCATCAATCAGTTGGAAATAAGTTCTTATGAATCAATCAATTTAATTGAAATAATCCAAATGGCAATTCAAATCAAAAACAATGCAGCCGCCTGTATGTACAAGTGCTTACTGATGCCACCATCAAGTGGCAAACAAAAACACAAACTGTGCAATGCTCTTAACAGATTACTAAACACAAATACAAATGCAAATACAAATAAGTAAAATTACTTTCATAATTGTTATTGGTAGCCTACATAAGCCCAGCAGAACAAAAGTCAGGTCAATTAGACTTAAAGTCCAGTATTTTGTAGAATTAAATCGCTTTTAAGGCTGCAGCAGCTTATCATTTCAACATGGTTGAGGCTCAACACGAAAAAAAAAACAGACACCCGCTCAAACAAAAACTCACCTGTCACCAAAAAACAGTTTGCACATGTGTATGTGGTGAAAAAATTGTTTGCTGCACTTGACCAAAGTTAAAAATGAAAAAAAAAACAACAAAAACATCAACAAGAACATTTCAGTGAGAGGCAGAATTAGCCAGCCAGCACAGCACGGCCAGACAGGCATAAGGCAGGCAGAGAACCAACAAAAAAGTGCCCAACCATGCGACATGCTGTCATTGTTCTGTTCTTCATCCCCCCTCAACACCAACCCCAACCCCAACCCCTACAAGGACTGTTGCTTTCTGTCATAAACTCTAATGTTAAAATGTACATATACTTATGAACATACACTTAGAGAAAAGGATACAGCTTAGGGTTGGTATTTCAATAGCTTGCTGTTTACACTTGATATAGGTGTTTTGCTTAGGGGATTACTTAGTGTAAGAATCGCTTTAACCGTCAAAGTTTGTCTTCCAAAGACCCACTTTCTGTTCGACTGTTCGTAGACATTCGATCGGAGCTATCTCTACCCATTCCTGCAGCAAAAAGAAGACTCTGCAGTAAATTTTCACTTTTGTGTCCTGAAATTCCCAACTGGTTCTAGCACTTTTTTCGTTTCAAGCACAAATCAGGTCAAAACTTATATAGTAGAGAGCTTAAAACTTATGTATGAAAAAAACTTGGTTTAAAAAAATGCATCAAATAATGCATTAAAAGTTTGAGATGTGAAAGTACTTTACAGTTTATCAATGGGAATCGGGAATGTACAGGGTGCGCCATATAAAGTGTCGGTATGGCAACACTGAATAAATATAAAAACAAACAACCGATTGCTATATAGTATGTTGATCTTGTTCCTTTAATTTGGTCCTGTACAATTTATTTCGACTACTTTTTGAACACAACATCAATCAAGTGGCCGCCTTTATTGGCCACAACAAAATGTGCCCTTTTTGCGGCATTTTCCATCACTTTTTCGAGCGTCTCAGTCGATAAAGTGGCGATTTCGGCGCGAATGTTGGCCTTAAGCTCTTCAATGGTCTGTGGATCGCAGGCGTAAACCTTGCTTTTTAAATAGCCCCACAAAAAGAAGTCTGGGGCGGTCAAATCTGGAGATCTGGGTGGCCAGTCAATATCGCCTCTTTTTGATACCAGGCGTCCAGGTCACTTTTTGGTCGTGTAAAGGTATTTCATGGATGCGGTGTGGATTTTCCGTGCCCCATATTCGACAATTTTGCTTATTAACACCACCAGAAAGCGTGAAATGGGCCTCATCGGTCATCAAAATTTGTTGAGTTGAGTTAGCACAATTGAACGATTATTTTCGATGAACAGCGTCACTATTTCGGCACGTTGTTTTGGTGTGAAGCGTTCCATGGTCAAAATTGTACTAGATTGATGTTTCCAAAACATGTCTAACAAAAGCAATCGGTTGGTAAATGTCAAAGTTATTCAGTGTTGCCATACCGACACTTTATATGGCGCACCCTGTATGTATAAGCTATTTTCCAGTTTCTCAAAGAAGATTCTTCTCAAAGAAGCTTAAAACTTCGGTATGAAGAAATTTGGTGTTAATTTTGACAGTAAATTCTTGCATTCTTTTCATGGGCCAGAATTCTAGAGTGGAACAATGGAATCGGAAATGTATGTATAAGCTATTTTCCAGTTTCTCAAAGAAGATTCTTCTTTGAGAAGCTTAAAACTTCTGTATGAAAAAACTTGGTGTCAATTTTGATAGTAAATTCTTGCATTCATTTCATGGGCCTGAATTCTAGAGTGGAACAATGGAATCGGGATTGTATGTTCCATCTATTTTCCAGTTTCTCAAAGAAGATTCTTCTCAAAGAAGCTTAAAACTTCTGTATGAAGAAATTTGGATTCAATTTTGATAGTAAATTCTTGCATTCTTTTCACGGGCCAGAATTCTAGAGTGGAACAATGAAAACGGGAATGTATGTTCCAGCTAATTTACAGTTTCTCAAAGAAGATTCTTCTCAAAGAAGCTTGAAACTTCTGTATGAAGAAATTTGGTGTCAATTGATTACAGTAAATTCTTGCATTCTTTTTATGGGTCAGGCTGATAAAGTGGAACAATGGAATCGGGATTGTATGTTCCAGCTATTTTCCAGTTTCTCAAAGAAGATCAGTCTATGCTGAGAACTCGAAGCAATCAGATTGTTTCTTATACCTTGCGAGCCTTGTGAGCCTTCCTTTTATTATCACCACAAAATGTGGACCGATTGTGGTGCAGCGGGTAGTGTGTGTGCCTGCTGTGTAAGAAGTCGTGGGTTTTATCCTGCCTCGGGGCATATAAATGTAATGTTTATTACCCAATTTTCAACCCTGTTTCGGTTTGATGTAAGGTTAATATCTAAATCCCTCTATAATCAATCATAAATCCCGAATCAATTACAAAATTCAGCACTTTTCTCTAAGTGTATATGCAGTATATATGTATAATGATAATAAATGAGTGTGTGTTGTTGTTTTTTTTTTTTGGGCAGAGACTTTTTACTTTTGGCGCTTGGTTTTTGTTGATGTTGCGCTGCTATTCTTGTGTGCGGGCTATTGGGAAGGGGGCAGGGTACATCGGACTGGGGACTGTTAATAATACGTTGGTTGTTCTGAGCCTCGGCATTTTTTTGTTGTTGTTCTTGTTGTCGCAGCTGCAAAACTCATGCTTTTGATATGCCAGATAAGCCCCGCATAAAATATTTTATTAGCCAGCTCCGTTGAGCTGCTGCACTCTTGACTTGACAATGAGGCAGAGCAGCTGCGGAGGCATCGGCAGAGCGGGAAAGTGTGTCCAAGTTTCAACATAATGTTCCGTAATGACTTCGCTGGCGCCAGCAGCGCCAACTCAACTTTTTGTTTTGCTTTTTTCCTGTTTTGTGCCTTTTTTGTTTGTCATAGAAAGTGGGGCAGCAAGAAGTCTATTGAGTGTTTCATGTGGCTGGTCATAATCGAAATATATTTATAAACTTGCCAAAAAGTTGCGAAATTGCCGCCAAAAAGTGGCAGGGGGAAGTTGTCAAGAAACTAGGCGAAATGATGAGTAAATTGGAACAAGCTTTAGCGATTGAATGGAAGTCAAACGAAGATAAAGCAAGAGGCTTGGGTATCTAAAAGTAAAGGCAAAGCAAATTGATAAACAACATAAAAAGTATAAGTAATGTAATTAGAGCCTTTAAAAAGGCTGCTTGGAATACCAAAGATGCAAAAAAATCGTATGTAGATAACGCAGGAAAGTTAACCAAAGTTTTTAAAATTTGAAACATCCACAAGAGACCGAAGCAGGTGGCGATATGCTTGAGAAAATGGATTAAGGCAGAGTTTTAGTTTAAAATTTGAGACAAAGTTGATCCGCATGCAGACAAAACTATTCTTGATTTAAAATTTGGTTGCTCTAGCTCTTCTAGTCTCTGAGATCTAGGTGTAGAGAAAGACAAACGGACGAAAAATAGGTACTATACTTTCCGTACTATTGTAAAATAGAAATAAGCAGATCAATATTAAGTCCGAAGAGCCTTTAAAGTCTGAGATACTTTTGGTCAGTCCACTCAATTAAAAATCTATGGTTTGCCCACTCGAGAACATGCCACGTCTTATTGTCCTGGTGAAAAACATGGCGTGCCCCCAACTAAGCAGCAAACGAACATCGTTTGGACTTGCAATGTTTTGATTGTCATTGCGAATGCAAAACTTATGATAAATTAAACCCGTTTCAATTCAATTGGGTTGTCTTCGACAATCACTGAACCCATATATTTTTAAAAAACGAAGTTCAAAGTCCAATTGAGTGTATCATAGTTTTGGTCAGTCCATCTTTAGTCCACTTATCTAAAATCAATGGTTTGCCCACTCGAGCACATACCACGTCGTTTTGTCCTGGTGAAAAACATGATTTGCCCCCAGCTAAGCCTCAAACGAATAGGAAATTGAACCCGTTTCCATGCAATTGGATATTCTTCGAGAATCACTGAGCACTTTTTTTTTTTTGAAAAATGAAGTCCGAAGTCTAATTGAAGTCTTCTTTTTAGTTCCATGCATCAAACGTCTATGATTTGCCCACTTGAGCACATGCCACGTCTTATTGTCCTGGTGAAAAACCTGGTGTACCCCCATCTAAGCCACAAACGAACATCATTTGGACTTGCAATGTTTTGATTGTCATTGCGAATGCAAAACCTATAGGAAATGGAACCCATTTCCATGCAATTGGATCGACTTCAAGAATCACTGAGCACTCAAATTTTTGGAAAAATTAAGTTCGAAGTCCAAAATGAGTGTACCGTAATCTTTTCTCAGTCCATCTTTAGCCCATATATATGGTTTGCCTACTCGAGGACATGCCACGTCTTATTGTACTGGTGAAAAACAGGGTGTGCCACTATCTAAGCCGCAAACGAACATCGTTTGCACTTGCCATTTATTGATTGTCATTGCGAATGCTAAACTAAGAGGAAATTCTTTAAATATGAACCATAATAATTAAGTGACGATTTCTATTTTTCTACATAGCAGCTATGTATGTGTCAGATAAACTAAGATTTTGCTCTGTTATTTGTAGGTTTATGTGATAGATAAATCTATGTAGTAGATTAGCAAACGGCCCTTAATAATTATGATACAAAACAATTACAGAATGTAATGTGAAAATAAAACGATGCTTCTTGAGAATGATTTGCCACATGTGTAGATAAAGGTTCAATGAGTCAGGCGTAGCGCCATCTGTCATTCAATATTATGCAGTATTTTGTTCTCTTTGAAAGATGGTTTTAGTTAGGATATTGTGTTTATACACAAATTCCAAAATGGGGCCTAAATAAAGACATAAGAGTTCTGGGAACCGGTTCAAATGTATTTCAGAAATTCTTTTGCCCTAGAAACTTTAAATTTTGTCTGTAGGTTGTTTATAATGACTTAAACAGTTGATAAGACTGGTCTCCATGTACAGTGAACCTGTTTAAAAGTGATTCAAAGACATTTCTAGGAATTTATTTGGGGTAAAAGGTTGAAAATTTGTGGTTGAAGTTTTGGATTATTCTGAAACCAAAGAACATTATTTCAAAATAGACAATATTAAAATGAAACACTTATTTTCTGACCGCTCGATTAGTCAGATCTTACTTAGATGGACTAGAATATTTGAGTTTGCCTATGTAAAGAGCAGCTGGTTTTCACAATGTTATACAGAAATGTAGGGGAGAAGGTAGAAAGAACACAGTTTTAAAGGTGATTCATTTCGAGGAACCAAAACTATATCAAAAGTAGGTGGTTCAGAGTCTTTTCCCAGCAAGTACTTAAGGATTAGTTGGAGAAGGGATTATGCAATCTTTAAGTACAAATACTTACTTAAAATAGGTAATTTCGAATTGAAATTGAAGTTTTAGAATAATTTCTCTTAATCTTGGAAATACTCATAAAACATAATGAGCAATTGCCAACTTACAGGTATAAAAAACACTGGACTAGGATGGTTTGAGTACAATTAATCAAGCCTTATGTTAGCTCCAATTTCTTGAAAAATGTGGCTTTTGTTCAGGGTGTCTCCAATTCGTGGCGTTAAATTTCTTTGAATTCTTTTTCTGTGTTTCTTGAAGGCGAAAATGAAAATTAATGAATGCCTGGAAATGTTTTTGGCATTATGCCAAGTGAAGGCTAACATACCAAAGACACTAAATTAAATGTCATATGTCAAGTTCCCGGCCAACACGTGTGTGTGTGTGTGTGTGTGTGTGCCCGAGTGCGTTACTTTGTCTTCTCTTGTTTTTTGTTTTATTTCATTTGCAACTGCTGTTTGTCTTTTCCCTGCTCTTCTAATGCTCACTTGATGTGTTTTTAAATTAAATTTCAATTCAGAGCCGCTGCTGTTGCCAAATTGTCTATTTCCATTATTTTTTTTAGCATGAAGCGTGAGCATAATTCAATTGCTGATCCGCCATGTTGTCGGGGAGTTCAATTAGATTAAGCCAAGCAAGCGACAAAAAGCTCAGCATAAAAGGTTTACTCAACGGAAAAAAACAATATTAATTTAATTTTAATGTTTCACCTTCTACGCGTGGTGGCAAGTTGGTGGCGGGGCGGTGTCTGTTTTTTTTCGCACTGTGTTAAATTATTTAATGGCTTGTGCCAAAGGTAATAAATGTACCAGAGCCAAGTCGGCTAGGAAAAAATGAATAAACGTAGAAGTGCTCTTAATGCGCTTAATAGTTGGCGCATCATTTAATTGAGTTGCATAAAAAGTGGCGCAGTATTTCAATGCGCTTAATGGAAAATCCATATGTCAATTTGGGCCACCGAAATGGGAGTCTAACTATCTGTGCTGCCACCAGGCTAAGCCTTGCCAGTTTCACTCTTGACTGAACGGTCTTTAGAATGATTTTTATAAAATTAAGCTTGATAATGTCACCTGTTTGGTCTTTAAGCTGATTTAAGTCATGCCAAGTCATTGTGAGTCCCAGACACCAAAAAAAGGCACAAAGGAAAAAAAATGAAAGGAATTCGAACTAAAATACCAATAAAAATTTTAAGATAATTAAAAGGAAGAAGCAGGAAGGCTCATGATTAGCAGAGCATGAGTTGATTTTTATACTCTGTACCGTAGGTACATAGAGTATTATAAATTTGTGCAAAAGTATGTAACATCCAGAAGGAAGCATCTCCGACCCCATAAAGTATATATATTCTTGATCAGCATCAACAGCCGAGTCGATATAGCCATGTCCGTCTGTCCGTCTGTCCGTATGAACGCACAGATCTCAGAGATGGTAAGAGATAGAGGTTTGACATGTATAGGACATATGCTTCTTATGTCTGCAGGCAGATCAAGTTTATTTTCAATTTTGGCACGCCCCCTCCCGCCCTCGCAATATGGAAAAAACGTCATATCTCCCACAGTTTTGAAGATAGATGGCTTGTTCCTTCTGGACATATTTTCTAATAAAAATTTTTGTTCGATTTGCCAAAGGAATCGTAAAGATCGGATGAACGGTAGTAAAGATATGAGGAAACGAAAATTCAATATATCT